>JBAWJQ010001409.1:0-100441 GCA_037783105.1 Bactrocera zonata | reverse complement strand
TACTATGTTCAGACCGAAAATTTAAAAGATTAGATTACATTTAAGCATTTCATAACCCAAAAGTGTTCTCGCTGCCGTTAGAAAGATCAAAAAACAGCTGTTATTGTCATTCATGATGTCACATCGCTTAATATTTATTAAAATAAAAGATTGTCATATAGTATTTTTAAATAAAAGCAGTCTTTTTCAAATATTTTCCATACAATAGAAATAGTGGATGCATTTTTTCTTTTGTTAAGTCAATTTTCAGGTGAAATTAGATCCATTGCTTTAAAAAAAATTTGTTTGTTTACATTTTTCCCCCGTTGTAGTGTCTAAATCAGCTGTGATAATGTAACAGATTTCCAGTGCTGACAAGTAGATTGCGCAAAATCAGAGTCGCACAGAGAGATTTAGCGTGGATCAGTTTCAAATCATTTCAATGAATTGATTTGGAACTGTCATTTTTGTATGGCGAAATCTTCATACATTTTTAAGATTAGTGGGATAATCCATTCAACAGCCGAAATCGTGTGATTAAGTGTCGGTATAATACTACTAATAGTATAATACCATGTTCAGACCGACCGATTATCCCACTAATCTTAAAAATTTATCAAGATTTCGCCATACAAAAATGACAGTTCCAAATCACTTCATTGAAATGATTTGAAACTGATCCACGCTAAATCTCTCTGTGCGACTCTGATTTTGCGCAATCTACTTGTCAGCACTGGAAATCTGTTACATTATCACAGTTGATTTAGACACTACAAAGGGGAAAAAATGTAAACAAACAAACTTTTTTAAAACTATGAATCTAATTTCACCTGAAAATCGACATAAAAAATATAAAACTGCATCTATTATTTCTATTATATGGAAAATATTAAAAACAAGACGTCTTTTATTTCAAAATATTATATGACAATCTTTTCTTTTGATAAATATTAAGCGATGTGAATTCTTGAATGACAATAACACCTGTTTTTTGATCTTTCTAACGGCAGTGAGAACACTGTTGGGTTATGAAATGCTTAAATGTAATCTAATCTTTTAAATTTTCGGTCTGAACATGGTATAAGGGCTATATATCTCAGGATTTCAATCTTAAATGAGTGTCAATAAAGTTTAAAACAATGGTTTTTATATTACGTTCAGCTTTAGCTCTTCCCACCATGATTTTCTATATGATTTATTTTTACACTACTTAACGAAAGAAGAATAAAATCAATCTGTTCACTTTTAGGCGAAATCCCATCTCTGAGCAATGCTTGACTTATAAGTACATACTTACATATGTTCGGCATATGTGCCCCTCTTGGAAGGGGGAGAGAACTCAATAGATCACATATTGCAGTGCATACCTTAATAGCTATTCCCTTGTTATTGTTATAGCGGCAGAAAACATTCTTTAAATTTGAAAATGTATAACGCATAAATAAAATTGTTCAAAAACTAAAATAATTA
Source organism: Bactrocera zonata (assembly GCA_037783105.1). Lineage (NCBI taxonomy): Eukaryota > Metazoa > Arthropoda > Insecta > Diptera > Tephritidae > Bactrocera > Bactrocera zonata. The sequence goes on along the minus strand of JBAWJQ010001409.1, from coordinate 98,992 downwards.
TTTATAATACACCTAATATATTATAGCCAATTAGTATTGATTTCTTTCTTTCACCTAAATTAAATTATGACTGTCAAGAATGTTTTATAAATATGTATTGAAATCTAAAAAGTTTAAGATTTACAACAAACACAATCACTGTAGTGTAATTAATGTAGAATATTCCATTCCGAATTCGAACTGACATTAAATGACTCTTTTGAGGAACTATAATTCTTATTTGCGCATACAAAACAACACACTATCGCCACTTTGATCACAACTGTAGAATCATATGAACACGCTATATATGGGCATATGCATGATGTGTTTGAGTGTGAAAGTGTATGAATACAAGGATTAAAAACTACGGCAACTACTTTGACAAATAGCCGGGCTATTTAACTATTGTTTATATTGTTGGCTATTTGTATGCTAGCTTTCCGTTTTGTAAAGGCGCCTAAATAATTGTTGCACATCCGATTGCCTTATTTGTTTTTATTCAACAACGGTGACTTACAATGTGCAATTAAATATGTATGGTACTTTCAATTGTGCCTTAAATTGTGCTAGATGTAGACAAATCTAGAACAATAAAAACATGTTTTGAATGTAGGTTTAGTCGGAGAAATAATGATTATTTGTGAGACATTTGTGCGGGCAAAAGATTCTTAAAAGTAATTCCAATCACATCGTATGGATGTGAGTAAATTCCTCTGCATTTATCCTTCAATTAGCTGAAAAAATTGAATTCGATGAATCAACATTAAAGGAAGGGACGTCCGTTTAACTCATCCTATATAATAATATCATTGATTGAGTTTTTCATTCAATGAGAGTTAACGCACCCAATAAAATTTTTGTTTCCCTTGCAGTGAGTTTTAGTTGCTCGGTTCGGAAAATTTCCATGATTATGTACTACGTTCTTACTGAAAATTTCGATCCCATATCTGAACTTGTACAAACTTTTCAAAATCCACTTGCCTTTAGTTCCTACGGAAAAATTTAAATTGCAACCATGCCGAATTAACTCAAGCCCCCTATATTGACCATACAGTATCGTACAAAACAATTGAAATATGATAATGCGAATAATGTTTGACTTCTTCAATCTGCTGCTGGAGAAAATAGTTCGAGCTGCAGAACTTAATCGAGCAGGTACAATCTTTTATAAGAGTGTACAGCTGTTGGCGTATACCGATGATATTGACCACGAAACTGTCAAACAATTCAGTGAACGACGCTCCATCATTTCAAAACCGAAAAAATCATAACAAAGTCGTTTCATAAACTACCATATTCTACATAATTAGCTCGCTTTGACTTTTTTATTTTCAAAACTGAAAAAAACCGCGTCGGGTCATGCGCTGCGGACTCTATTGAAGCTAATAAAAGTCATTCTTTGATGGCACTGACTCCCGGCTGAGGCTCATAAAAAGTGTATGAAAAATTGTATTAAGCGTGTATTGACTCAAAAAAAGCCTAGTTTGAATGCGATAATGGAGAGTAGTTTTAATACAATACGTGAAAATGTTGTTTTTTTTTTTGTCAGTCCCTGTCAAATTTGAAATAGAAGAAATTGAGTTTTGCACTGCGATCTGCGACCTCTTTCTTCCATCTTCCAAATCTCTGATTAATTCCATTGCTGAATGTGATCTCTATTAGAATACCTGTATATAGATCCAAGAACCTTGATCGTGCCTGTGGATATTTCTGCGCAATCTAGAAACAGGTTCTCCAGAGATTCAGAATCATTGATCAGTATAAAAGTATACCAATATCCGGAATTTCTCTCTGAGGTGGTTTAAAATTTGTTTAAACATGGTGAACTTGTAACCTTTCATTAGCAGCTTTGACTAGCGCTTGCTTGTAGATTGCTGCCACTATCATTTCCTTCCTCACTCTTCCATCCTAGATGGAATAGCCCTTTCATGGTGTGGCAATCCACCACAATATAGGGTTTCGGTCTTACCATTCTAGAAGCCGCTGAAGAGCTGGAAAATTTGTCTGCCAGTTCGTTTTCGGCTTTCCCTTTGTGACCCTACACCCAGATAAGGTGAACTCGGTTGCAGACTAAAAGTAGGTTAAGTGTAGACTTAGAGCATTCGACTTCTTTTATCTTTTCCACACTCCTTTTTTCTATTTAATTGATTATTGTATGGAGTGGCGTGAGTTCCAGCGCTGCCATGGGGCACGTGTGAATTGCTCTCTATGAACGTAGTGCTGCACTCCGGTCGCCTGTGGTGGATTCTGCCTTTGCCTCTTGAAGTTTTTGCACCGGGCAACCGTTATTTGTCCACTCTTTCCTTTTTTGGCTGTGAGGCTTTACCTCCTGACTGAAAATCATCCAATGGACACGGTCGATGGCAGCTGTTAGTTATCCTACACATTCGACTTTCGGCAACCTGTCTGAGGAATCCTCTACAAGACCACTTTTGACCGATATTTATATACTGGCAACATGTTGCTATAAAGTGTAATGGTTTTGTTCACGTAAAGGTTGTTTGTATCACCTAAAAACAAAGGAGTTAAATGTAGGGTTAGAACGGGTTTTTCAATAAGAGTGCTACAAAAGTTTTTTTGTTAAAAAAAAAAAAACGAAAACGGTTTGAGATATCAATGAAATTCTTTATTCCTGTGAAAGTTCATTCGAAGCCATTATGTATGGAATTCGATTTCTTTTGCATGGCCACCACGGGCACCCTTGTATACGCTGAATCCAGTTTTCGACGGTTTTCAAGCACAAATCGGCCGATACTGCTGCAATTTCACGTTCGATCGACTTTGTTCGAATGTTCATCAATCGTCGCTGGCTTGTTAACATAGACTATAAACTTGACGTAGCTTCACACGCCAAATAGTCTAACGCCCTCAAATTGCACGCCCCATCCTGTGGGAACCACATATTGTCCAAGTCCATATCATCCAATTCGTGCCAAAATACGCGGTTATCATTGAGCGGTAGCGATTTCTATTCACAGTAACGTGCCGTCTGCATCATCACGCAAGAAGTACGGCCCAAATGAGCTTCATCGCTGAAGATGATTTTTCAATGAAAATTCGGATCATTTTCACGTTGTTGCTTAGCTGAATTCTCGAACATACGACGATTCTGGTGGTCAAAAGGTCTCGACAGTACAAGCACTCCTTTTCTCAATCTTTGATCTGACAGTATGATTATCACGACCATAAATTGGACGTAGCTCTCTTAAATTTGAGGTCGTATATAACCATGATAAAATGGCAAACCATACCGAAGAGAAATGTCAAGAGAGCATGAAAAAATATGTATTTATTTCCTGCCACTATCGGTTTACTTTTGTAGCGACACAATTAAAGACCCTGTTATATACACTCGGCGAAAAAAAACCACGCACTCTACAGAGCGCTTTTATATAGCGCAAAACTTAGATTCATATTATCCTAAGGTAAACATTTTTCTTTGAGGGTCAATCACTTTTATTTAGTTTATGTTTCAAATATTTGTATATAAAAAACTTATAGTTTAACACTTGTCATAGTGAAAAATGTAAAAAACACTCACATACGTATAACAAACCACAGAAGTAAATTTTGTTATGAACAATAATGTAATTTTTCAAGAAGATATTCACATATTTTATGCTTTATAAGATTTTTATTTAGCAATAGAATACATAGCGAATCAAAATAACATATTTTGTATAAAATTTTTTTAGTATTTTGTAGAACACCCCTTCCTCTTAATAACCTCGGCTATTTGTTTAGGCATGGCTTGAAAAAAGCGTTGAAGATAATTATTATTAATTTCTTCATTTCACACAGCTTCAATAATGTTTTCCATTTCTTTTAGAAATGCCAGCAGTTCTCAACTGGATTGAGATCTGGACTGTTTCTTTTTGTTTTGAAACCTGTAAGTGTTTGTGATAAATTATTGAAAAATCGATTTCAATATTTTTAAGCTTTGGTTACCGCTTTGGCTCTATGACAAGGAGCTGAAATATCCTGAAAATAAACTTTTTGGGCGTGTTCGGAAATTCCAATTTATATTTCGGCATTTACAGATCTTTTTAGAATAATTAGCGGCCCAACACCATACTTGGTTACATCTCCCCACACCATTAAATAAGGCGAATGCGTTAGGGTGGGCCAAATACAGTTTTCCAAAAAACGCTCCCCTTTCCTACGACACGCTATGGCATTTCCGTCGGTTTCTAACAAATTAAATTTGGATTCATGGGAAAAAATAACATTTCTCCAATTTGATGTAGTCCAAGTTTTGTCCAATTTTGCCCACACTAGTCGCTGTTTCTTCATTCATGTAATGAGAAGTGTCTATAAGACATAATTCTGGAATTCGGGGTAAATGTTTCTTTGATAATAATATACCCTTATGTCAAAAATGGGTTGAATCGGGTCAGTTCCTCTCTTAGCGCCCATATGGCTACTTAATATAAATATATTCGAACTTCAAGTTGACTTTATACCATATGTATGCGTACAATCAATTAAGTAAGTGCGTGGTCGACTTTACCGAGAGTTAATGAAAGATTTCGCTCTAATTCCTTCGCGAGCCGATAGAGGGAAGCTTTGTCCTTCATGCATTGTTAACCAAGGTTCAGTTGTCGTTGATTTTTTGAAAGAGAATCACGTTAAACGACAAGAGTGCTAAGTACGCGTCGCGCTACGAGGCTGTGTTCCTTTGCATCCACCCGAAAGGTCCCAAAATGTCGCAATCAGCGGCTGCTAAATATATGAGAAAGTCGAAGGCATTTGAACAGAAGTGGATACAGCGATATAGAGTGGTTAAAAATGTCGATGATTTACCAGAACGTGGTTCGATAGGAAAAGAGAACAAAAAAGATGAAAAAAGATTAGTGAATCTGTTTTCGGGGAATCCTGCTTTAACACTGCGGCAAGGATAAGCAAAATTAATGGCAAAAGGTTTAGATGTATCCTACGAAACTAGCCTACGAACTATCACAAAAAATTAAGATTGGATTCTGCAGGAGGACAACGATCCTGAACACCTCAGCTAGCTCTGTGCTCAGTGGAAAACTCAATTTGGCATCGTTACATTGGGTTGGTCGTTGCAGTCGCGCGATGCAAACCCTATTGAAAATGTGTGGGCATATATTAAACAGAAGCTTCGTGGAAGACGCACATACACTTTGAAGCAGTTGTCTTACGAAATTCGTCGGATCTGGAGATCTTTGCCGCTAGAATACGCCGTCAAATTAGTAGAAAGCATGCCTCAGAGATGCCAGGCAATTATCGACGCCGGTGGAGACTGGACACAAAAGACTTATCTACTAAGCCAGAAAATTTCATTGTCATCACTAACTTATTTAACTGAAAATCACCGATAGGTCTATAAGGTTATAGTCGGATTATAATAAAAAACTATACTATTTATACAAATTTTTACTCGATTTCACCATTGCACAGATGCCTCTCCGAATTGTGATACTTTGTACCAATTTTTAGTTTTTCGCTTAATTTGTGTCTTATTAATGGCACATTATAGTTTTACGCTGTTTGTTAGTTTGGCAATCGTCCGACTTTTGAATTTTGGCTCAGGTTATCGTTTGCACGGACAGAGGATGATCGAAATTCAATTCATACATTTAGGTATGGAAAATACCGAATATCTTATAAATCTCATAAATGCGTTTGTAATATATGATTAATAAAAAAAATGTGATCAAGTGTTATTACAAATTAAATTTTGTTCTTTAACGTGGTTCATATTTGATAGAAGAAAGTCGCTGTATTTATAAAGAACTAATTTGTTTTTCCTCTTCTTCTTAATTGGCGTTGACACCGCTTACGCGATTATAGCCGAGTCAACAACAGCGCGCCAGTCGTTTCTTCTTTTCGCTACGTGGCGCCAATTGGATATCCCAAGCGAAGCCAGGTCCTTCTCCACTTGGTCCTTCCAACGGAGTGGAGGTCTTCCTCTTCCTCTGCTTCCCCCGGCGGGTACAGCGTCGAATACTTTCAGAGCTGGAGTGTTTTCGTCCATCCGTGCAACATGACCTAGCCAGCGTTGCCGCTGTCTTTTAATTCGCTGAACTATGTCAATGTCGTCGTACATCTCGTAAAGACCGTCACCGTAAATCTTTCGCAGAACCTTTCTCTCGAAAAATCTTAAGGTCGACTCATCGGTTGTTGTCATCGTCCAAGCCTCTGCACCATATAGCAGGACGGGATTTATGAGCGACATATAGTTTGGTTTTTGTTCGTCGAGAGAGGACTTTACTTTTCAATTGCCTACTCAGTCCAAAGTAGCACCTGTTGGCAAGAGTAATCCTGCGTTGGATTTCCTGGCTGACATTGTTGGTGGTGTCAATACTGGTTCCTAAATAGACGAAATTATCTACAACTTCAAAGTTATGACTGCCAACAGTGACGTGAGAGCCAAGTCGTGAGTGCGACGACTGTTTGTTTGATGACAGGAGATATTTCGTCTTGCCCTCGTTCACTGCCAGACCCATTTGCCCATTTTGGGTGTTGAGGGCGATGATATCATCATCGGCAAACGCCAACAGCTGTACACTCTTATAAAAGATTGTACCTGGTCGATTAAGGTCTGCAGCTCGAACCATTTTCTCCAGCAGCTGATAGGGAGTCACCCTGTCTGAAACCTCGTTTGGTATCGAACGGCTCGGAGAGGTCCTTCCCGATCCTGACGGAGCTTTTGGTGCTGCTCAACGTCAGTTTACACAGCCGTATTAGTTTTGAGGGGATACCAAATTCAGACATCGCGGCATAAAGGCAGCTCCTTTTCGTGCTGTCGAAAGCAGCTTTGAAATCGACGAAGAGGTGGTGTTTGTCGATTCTCCTTTCACGAGTCTTTTCCAAGATTTGGCGCATGGTGAATATCTGGTCGGTTGTTGATTTGCCAGGTCTAAAGCCACACTGATAAGGTCCAATCAATTTGTTGACGGTGGGCTTTAATCTTTTACACAATGCGCTCGATAGAACCTTATGTGCGATGTTGAGGAGGCTTATCCCACGGTAGTTGGCGCAGATTGTGGGGTCTCCTTTTTATGGATTGGGTATAGCACACTTAAATTCCAATCGTTGGGCATGCTTTCGTCTGACCATACTTTACAAAGAAGCTGATGCATGCTCCTTACCAGCTCTTCCCCGCCGTGTTTGAAAGCTCGGCCGGAAATCCGTCGGCCCTCGCCGACGTTGTTGTTCTTCAGGCGGGTAATTGCTATTCAAACTTCTTCATGGTCGGGCAATGGAACGTCTGCTCCATCGTCTTCGATTGGGGAATAGGGTTCGTCTTCTCCTGGCGTTTTACGTTCACTGCCATTCAGCAGTTTGGAGAAGTGTTCACTCCGTAATTTAAGTATGCTCTGGGCATCGGTGACTAGATCACCTTTTGGGGTTCTACAAGAGTATGCTCCGGTCTTGAAACCTTCTGTAAGCCGCCGCATTTTGTCGAGCAGTACCCCTGTCTTTTTCTTTCTGCAAATGCGTCTCGCTTCCCTCTTCAAGTCTCGGTATCTATCTCATCCCGCACGTGTTGTGGTCGATCGTAACGTTGCGAGGTAGACAGTCTGTTTTCTCTCCGCCGCGACACGACATTTCTCGTCGTACCAGCTATTCTTTTGCATTTTCCAAAAACCAATGGTTTCGGTTGCAGCTGTACGTAAGGAGTTTGAAATGCCGTCCCACAGTTCCCTTATACTGAGTTGTTGACGAGTGCTCTCAGAGAGCAGGAGTGTAAGCCGAGTAGAAAATCGTTCTTGATTATTTTCTTGTGCTGGAATCCAGTACAACAGATAATCATATTTCGGGCACCGGCGAAGACGATCAGCCTCAACCCATTTGGGGATGTTTCGTCTTGGAGGCCGAATTTACCGACCGTAGTGCCAAAGATACTTTCTTTGCCCACCCTGGCGTTAAAGTCGGCAAGCACGATTTTGACATCGTGGCGGCGGCAGCTCTCATAAGTGCGCTCCAAGCGCTCATAAAAGGCATCTTTGGTCAAATCGTCCTTCTCTTCCGTCGGGGAGTGGCGCAAATCAGCGATATATTGAAGAACCTCGCTTTGATGCGTTTTGTGGCTAGACGTTCATTCAGCGGAGTGAATGAAGTACTCGGCGACGGAGTCTCTTTCCCACCACGAATCACACAAAAAACTTGCGCTCCGTTATATGGCCATTGTAGTAAATGCCACAAGGATCTACTCGACTTTATCCTTGTCCCGTCCATCGCATTTCTTAGACGGCGGTGATGTCAGCCTTTATTTTTACGAGGACATCAACCAGGGACCGGACATTCCAGGTAGTCCCTTAATTCGTAGTCCTTATTTCGTTTGCTATGGCCCTCATCAAAAGTGGGGTCTCTCATCCGAGGCCGATTGCTACTTTTCATTGGGGGTGTTTTTTTTACGTGGCGGGTACCAAACCCAGCGCACAATTCTGCGGAGGGGATGTTTCGCCTTTTCACTTTAGCTCGCCTTCAAACGGATGTTCTTAGGCTACCCAGAGGATACTTGGTCAAAGACCGGAAGTCGTGAGCTGCTTGAGTCATATGTAAAAGAATCGTTTCTGGCCACTCCCAAGTGAATGGCGATCAGAGAACTTTCCTCACTTGCGTGAACTTCTACACATGACTCCATCCTTCTTTTTCGGGCTTAGCGCAACAAAAAACGCCTTATATTTTTAAACTATAATCCTACACAAATGGTTGTTGAAAAAAGGTTTAAATAAAATACCATGCTTTTGCAAAAAATTTTATGAATTTCCATGGTCGCTTTTGTTGTTCTTATAATTTGAACACATTTGCGTATGTATGTCTTAATATTGTTGCAAATCGTGAATACAAAAGTATACATATTTGTTTGTAACTGTGCACTTTTAATACATATTCACTCTCAGCATCTGAAACAAGGACAATTGTGTGCCTTGTCACGTGCAGTCTTTTGCGTTTCATATCTTGTGCTGTCACGTGCATGCGATGATATGTCAACAGGAATTCTATGCACGCCGTGAATGTAAAAAAACTTTTCCATAATTCGGCCAATAAGTGGTAAATGCGGTCATAGATAGATACACTTATATACATACATACAAATATACTATACACATGTAAATACTAGTTCATATGCATTGACATTGGCACATGTAGGACTCAAAGTACATTAGTACCGATGCAATATCTCTTGGTTTTTAATACATTAGCGAAATCGAAACATTCATGTTGAGTTGCGAAATTCGACTTCGATTAATGCAGATAAAATCAAGTCGTTTTCGTTTTTTCTTACAATCAATGATAAGATTAGGCATATGGCACGTCTAATACATACAATATTGGTGTATTTGTTTGTTTGCATAAGGTGGTCATTGCTCATTAAGGGGTTAGGGGTAGTTAGAATTTTCAAAAAAATATTTTTTTTTGCATTTTCGTTAAGTGTAATATCTTAAAAATATTCCCTGAAAATTTCACGTTGATCTGATAATTAGTTTTTGAGTTATTCGAGAAATAAGAAAGAGAGCTCGGGCACTTCAAAGCGATAGTGTGAAACTTTAAACGCGTTTTTCTCAAAACAATGTTTTTTGAATCGGTGACAACTGTAACTCGAAAACCGTTCAGTAGATTTTAATGAAATTTATATATACAGCTTTTAGAATACATAATAAACTCGGGCTTGATCGAAGGATTTTTATTTTTTCGAAAATTTCGATTTTTTAAGACCTATTAACTGTTGATTTTTTCGCAAAAATTTAGAAAAAAATTTCCTGAGGCCGCCATTTTGTTAATTTTGAAAACAAAATAAACTCCTTCGATCAGGCCCGGGATTATCTATTTATAAAACTATTTGTTTTTGTCCGATTGTTTTTAGAAGAATCTCCAAGGACTTATGCTTGTCACCGCAAGTACCTTTTTTTGGAACAGGGTCAACGCAAACAGCTATAACTTCGGAAATTAAATTTTTTTTTGAAATTTTCGTGACTTCAAGTCAACACATCCTATAATAATGCCATATTACTACTTTTGTAAAATAACATGATTTAGTAGCAAAAAGAAAAAAATAATAATAATACTGAAAACTGTCAATTTTTTCGTGCCTCTGACTACCCCTAACCCTTCAACAATTATTGTTTTGGCGACCTCGTAAATAGTTAATATAGAATTACAGAAAAAATTCACCTCACGAGAATGTTTATTTAATGGAAGTTCATGTACTAATGAAATATGGAATATTAATTTGCAGCGACTTATCTTATCTAAACAAAAAAAGGGAAACATTATTTTATTTTATTATATATAAAATGACTAACATATCATTTATATTGGTCAAACCACAAATATATTGTATTTTATGAATAGTTAATTTGTTAATGTACATATATGTATGTATATAAATATTTGTATTTAACAGGAAATTAAAAGGTCAATTAAAATGCATAGAAGAAAGCGATTCAGAACAATAAGAGCTGATGGAAAGAGATGTTATTTAACTTCAGCATAGAGACAATTCAACGAAGAGCCAATTTCTTATAATGTTCTGCCGTCCATATTGGCAATGGCGAAATAAGGAAACGAAAATTATGGCTAGAGCAAAATGGAAGCGAAAATAACAGTGAGATAATTAAAAAACAAATTAAATGAAAAACACACATACATTGAGGTGTTAATGATATAGATTCATATTACATTTTAAAACACTGACAATAAATGTGATATTACTTGTGTATTAAAACGGAAATAAATGCAGAGTTCATTGAAATATTAAATAAACATCGAAGGCAAATGAGAAAAATTACTTTGTCACTTAGTCAGGTTAAATTTCGGTAAAATTATACGAACATCTGCTGCCGAGATTGCCGAAATTGCTTGCAAGAAACCAAACTTACGAACATCAATGAACTTACTGTGCTGTTGCTGTGGTAATATGGCGCCGAACACGAGGATAACTCGTAAATGGGAGTTATTTGCTGGGCGCAACAAATTTTACTGCGATGGATTATTGATGTCCGCACCACACACGGGGGTTTTTTATTTAACTTGCATACTAATAACGGGAACCAGTGCACTGTTTTTTGCATTTGAGTAAGTAATAACTTTAGAAATGTATTTTGTAGATGTTAAGCCCATTAAGACCCAACACGTCGTGCAACCATATTGTCCACAAATTATTATATGTTCTGTTTGTTTGTATGAGTGTATTGATATTTACATTTTATTTTTATGCTCTTGCAACGTGTTGTTACGAAGTATAATAGTTTTGTTCACCTAACGGTTGTATATATCACCTAAAACTAATCTGAGATAGATATGTATATGGTAGGTTTATATATATGTAAATATAAATGATCAGGGTGACAAAACGTGTTGAAATCTGGGTGACTGTCTGTCTGTCCGTCCGTCCCGATATGGTATAAGAGGGCTTTAATGGACCCGTAGTCAAAATTGGATAATGTCGCACCGCCCACATTTAGGTGACATTCCTCTGACAAATTTATATTACATTATGAAAATGTGCTAAAACCACGCCTACTTCTCTTATAACACCATTTTAAATTCCATTTGGAATTTTCACCCAACCGATGTCATCCAAATTTGGTGAGTGACGTTCCTCTCACAATTTTATGTTCCATTGTGAAAATGGGTGAAATCGGGAATTCTCTTATAAGATAATTTTAAATCCATTTGAAACTTTCACTTTCCAGTATACAAATCAGTAATGCAATAATATATCAGAACAAAACTTAGCACACATAGTGACTTTGAGGTGTCCCACCTTATGACTAAAATTGCGTAAATCGGACCAAAACTGTTCAAGTCCGTAGGTACTGAATATGTCGACTCAGTGCTTATAGTTGACTTCTTACCGAAAATATTGGTATATGTGTGAGATATAATAGGTCGCCAAAAAAGTCTTGCGGTATTTTCGCTAGTTGGCGCTGAAAGCGCGTAGTTCTAGTTTTATTCGTCGCATCGGGTCATGCTATACCTTTTTGGAAAGCTCATGTCACGCGCTAACACGTGTTTGATTGGTTGTCGTTTCTTTTAAGTCGTTCGTGAGTTATAGCGTAGCAAACATGGAGCAAAATAAAGAGAAAATACGGCATATTTTACAGTACTACTACGATAAAGGCAAAAATGCATCTCAAGAAGCCAATAAAATTTGTGCAGTTTATGTACCCGATACAGTTTTCATTTCCACCGCACAACGATGGTTTCAACGTTTTTGTTCTGGTGTAGAGGTGGTCGAAGATGCGCCACGTTCCGGAAGAAACCGGCATAGTAGCAGCCGTAGCATCGGTCAAGAGCTGGGCATGAGTCATCAAACCGTTATAAACCATTTGAAGAAGCTTGGAGTCACTAAGAAGCTCGATGTATGGGTGCCACACGAATTGATGCAAAAAACATCGTATCGACGCATGCGAATCGCTTCTGAATCGCAACAAAATCGACCCGTTTTCGAAGCGTATGGTGACTGGCGATGAAAAGTGGGTCACTTACGATAACGTAAGGCGCAAACGGTCGTGGTCAAAAAGCGGTGAAGCGGCCCAGACGGTGGCCAAGCCTGGATTGACGGCCAGGAAGGTTTTGCTGTGTGTTTGGTGGGATTAGAAGGGAATCATCCACTATGAGCTGCTCACCTATGGCCAAACGCTCAATTCGGACCTGTACTATCAACAACTGGACCGCTTGAAGGCATCACTCATGCAGAAGAGGCCATCTTTAATGAACAGAGGCCGAATTATCTTCCATCAGGATAACGCCAGGCCACTCACATCTTTAGTGACGCGTCAGAAGCTTCGGGAGCTCGGATGGGAGGTTCTTTTGCATCCACCGTATAGTCCGGATCTCGCACCAAGTGATTACCACTTGTTTCTGTCCATGGCGACGCGCTTGGTAGTCTGAAGTTGGCCACAAGAGAGTCCTGTGAAAATTGGCTCTCCGAGTTTTTTGCCAATAGGGAAGCGAGCTTCTATGAGAGGGGCATTATGAAGTTGGCATCTCGTTGGGAACGCGTCATCGAACAAAACGGCGCATATTTGACTTGAATCGCATTATTGTAACCAATTTTATGAACAATTGAAAATTCAATAAAAATACCGCAAGACTTTTTTGACAAACTAATATAATTGAAATTCAGAGATATTTGTTTAGTAGTATGTCTATGTGTTACACTTGTTTTGAATCAGGTTAATAGTTCCCTCATATACCTAATTCTTGTACAAAAATTTTTGAACTCCCTGGTGAATTTATTACCGCATATATCGGCCAATATGTGAGTTATCTTAATAATATTGAAAGACATGTATTTCTTATAACGGTGCATATTTGTACTTAGAATGAAGTAAATTGGATGAAAACTCGCCCTAGACCCCATATAATTTACAAGCCTTATGCAGCTGGAGGTACTTTCCTGGCTTTAATCTTTGCAACTTGCAAGAATGTTCGGTTATACATGAACTTAGCTGTTCCTTACTTTTTAGTATATTTTAATACAAATTTATTTTTACTCGTATCCTGTTATTATACATATGTAAACTTTTTTAAAAAATCATATCGACAAACAAACATAAGTAATATAATAATCATATAAAATAAAAACGGACGTAATCAGCCTTGGGAAGTACACCTGTGCATAGTATATCATACGAAGTAGGTTGTACAATAAGGGAATTTGTATATCATACATATGTTTTTCCTAAAACCTTTGCCAGTGAATATTACAATACAATTGCAGTCATACCATCCCCGGCGAATGAAATGTAATGATTTGCGTTTGCAGAGCAAGCATGTTCGACTGCACCAAACCGTCCCTATGAGCCTTTCCATTGTTCTCCTTGCGTTTCTTTTGTGATATTTGGCATGAATTGCGGTTTAATTGTAGCTTATAAATACATCTACACACACGATTGCTGACGGTTGGGTTCTAAAAAGTTTTTAGAGAAGAAATGATGTCCACAGTTCTGCAGCTAAACATAACCTTCAAAGGACACTCATAAAATTCACAGGTGTCAGACAATTGGTTCTTGTAATAACATTTTGAGTGAGTCTAGTTTTAGTGTAAGTGTAAGTGTAAGTGTAGTTTTACACAAGGGTATTTTCTGAGTTAAAGAAACTTAATTTTTTGTACTTGTTGGCACAGAGTATAATCGTTTTGTTCTCCTAACGTTTCTTTGCTACACCTAAACCTAATCATAATAGAAATAGTGTTATAGACATCCTGAGGTGTGTATATAAAGAAAAAATAATCAGGATGAAGAGATTTTATGAATTCCGGATGTTTGTCTGTCCGTCCGTATTTCTGGAATAACTTGGGTAAAGATTACGAGACAAAATGAGAACTCGACTGAGTAAAATTCTATAAAATCTGATAAAAGTGCAAATACTCACTAAATAAATATAGACGTATTAAGTTTCACAGACGGGGTCAACGATAGGACCCTATGCTATAACACAAACCTTTACTTCTTCTTTACTGGCGTAGACACCGCTTACGCGATTATAGCCGAGTCAACAACAGCGCGCCAGTCGTTTCTTCTCTTCGCTACGTGGCACCAATTGGATATTCCAAACGAAGCCAGGTCCTTCTCCACTTGGTCCTTCCAACGGAGTGAAGGTCTTCCTCTTCCTCTGCTTCCCGCGGCGGGTACTGCGTCGAATACTTTCAGAGCTGGAGTGTTTTCATCCATCCGGACAACATGACCTAGCCAGCGTAGCCGCTGTCTTTTAATTCGGTGAACTATGTCAATGTCGTCGTATATCTCGTACAGCTCATCGTTCCATCGAATGCGATATTCGCAGAACCTTTCTCTCGAAAACTCGTAACGTCGACTCATCGGTTGTTGTCATCGTCCAAGCCTCTGCACCATATAGCAGGACGGGAATTATGAGCGACTTATAGAGTTTGGCTTTTTTTCGTCGAAAGAGGACTTTACTTTTCAATTGCCTACTCAGTCCGAAGTAGCACCTGTAGAGTAATCCTGCGTTGGATTTCCAGGCTGATGTTGGTGGTGTTAATGCTGGTTCCTAAATAGACGAAATTATCTACAACTTCAAAGTTATGACTGTCAACAGTGACGTGAGAGCCAAGTCGCGAGTGCGACGACTGTTTGTTTGATGAGAGGAGATATTTCGTCTTGCCCTCGTTCACTGCCAGACCCATTTGCGTTGCTTCCTTGTTCAGTCTGGAGAAAGCAGAACTAACGGCGCGGGTGTTGAGGCCGATGATATCAATATCATCGGCATACGCCAGCAGCTGTACACTCTTATAAAAGATTGTACCTGCTCGATTAAGTTCTGCAGCTCGAATAATTTTCTCCAGCAGCAGATTGAAGAAGTCGCACGATAGGGAGTCGCCTTGTCTGAAACCTCGTTTGGTATCGAACGGCTCGGAGAGGTCCTTCCCGATCCTGACGGAGCTTTTGGTGCTGCTCAACATCAGTTTACACAGCCGTATTAGTTTTGCGGGGATACCAAATTCAGACATCGCGGCATAGAGGCAGCTCCTTTTCATGCTGTCGAAAGCAGCTTTGAAATCGACGAATAGGTGGTGAATGTCGTTTCTCCTTTCACGGGTCTTTTCCAAGATTTGGCGCATTGTGAATATCTGGTCGGTTGTTGATTTGCCAGGTCTAAAGCCACAAACCAGGGCTACAAAAAATACAAAATCTCCGGGGGAGTGCCACAGGGATCTGTACTCGGGCCCCTCCTCTGCAATATAATGTATGACGGAGTACTGCGACTTAAAGTACCGGAAAACGTACATATCATTGGGTTCGCAGACGATATCGCTGTTGTGGTTATAGCAAAGCACATACACGAAATAGTTACGATTACCAACAGAACAATAACGTTAATAAGCGATTGGCTCCAAACTAACGGACTGAACCTATCGAAGAGCAAGACCGAGGTGGTACTCATTACTGGCAGAAAAGTTCGGGAAGTTGCCACATTCAGCACAAAGGGTGTAAGCATCACTACACAACCAGCAATTAAGTACTTGGGAATCATCCTTGATGCAAGGATGTCCTTTAAGGAACACCAAAAGCCCCCGATATAAAATCTTATCGCCGTGACGTTTTTTCTATATATGCCACTTGCGCGCTGAGAGTATGCTCTGCATTCCGCACAGTATCGGAAGATGCTGCCCTAATAATCTCGGGCCTACACCCTTTAGACCTCTTGGCCAAAGAAATTCAATGCCTTACAAATGACAGGTTACCGCATAATACACTGAAAGAAATTGCATGGGGAGAGACGGTGAATCGTAGGCAAAAACGCTGGCAAGAAAGCGAAAATGGGCGGTGGACATTCCGACTAATCCCCTACGTTGAACCATGGCTAAACAGACCGCACGGCGAGGTAGATTTCCAACTAACTCAAATCTTCACAGGACATGGCGGCTTCAAAGCATATTTGAAACGATTCGGACACGAAAATAACGACACATGCGATTATTGCGGAGAGAGCTGTTAAATGTAACGAACTACCACGACCCAAACAGACTAACATTGACGTGACGGGAACAAGGACAATGTACAAGGGGAGTTATCAGACCAACAGAGGTGGGGCCAAGTAAATGCAACTTGTAACTGAATGCATTTTGACCATTACGTACGCATGAGTGTCACTCATCCTCCAAAAAAAAAAAAGACGGGGTCGTACTTAAGGGCTTCATAGGAATCATAATGCCCATAAAAATTCCATCTGATTCACTTGCAGTACATAAAACAGGTACTAATGAACATTTCGGAATAGAACTTTACTTAATTTGAATATAACTTTTTAGCTGCCCACATACGTCACCAGTGGCTATGGCTGAGTTTTTTGCCAAAATATCATTAAATCGTTGAGATGTTTTATTGAAATTAAATAAGAACCTTCGAGTCTCAATCTCTATCTTCTATATAATCTCTATACTACGTATTGCTGTGACTAAGAAGTATAAATTACGCCGAAGAATATAGGTGAACCAATTTTAAACCGAAGACCTTTAAAATTATATTTGGAAATTAAACGTTTTCATTTTCATCAACAGTAATAGCGATTGATTTAAAACTTATCAGATCGCATGACATATTACCCATATACTAAAGGCTGATCCATTTCGAGGTTCCCTACTTTTTTAAAGAAAAAACACAGAAGCTTCAAAGTTAATGGGAAATGTTTATTACCATTTAAAAAAATATTCTTTGGCATTTATTTGAAGAGTATCACTTTCAAATATTGGCCGTAGCTAGGTCTCAGATGATTCATCCTTTGAGTCAAATTTTCGAAAATTCGTGCGACCATTTCGATTGGTGACTCGCGTGATGTTTTGGTCTGAATCAAAGTGGGTTTCTCCGCATAGACTTTAAACTTTACATATCCCCACAGGAAAAAGTTAAACGGCGTGACATCACACGATCTTACTGACCAATCGACCGGCCCAAAACGTAAAATTATCTGCTCAACGAAGTGTTCTTCCAATAAATCCATTGATTGATGCGAAGTGTGGGAAGTAGCGCCGTCTTGTTGAAACCAAATGTCGCCGGGATCAAGAGCTTCAACTTTAGGCGTCGCGATCTCGGTCGTCATTGACGGTCCACAAACCACATCAAACCGATGTCGCTTGGAAAGGTCGATTGGTTCTTCAGGTCTTTCAGAAACTATAGTTTGTACGCTTTCAATTTAAGATCTCGAAGTAAAATGCGCCAAGTCGTTCCACACATTAGTCCGAGTTGCTGCGAACGGATCATTTATTTTTCATTTGTTCGTAATTCAGTGCCACATAATGTTTTTGAAGTATGAAGATTTGATGAGTACTTATATTTTATATAATTATAACTTTATATTTCATAAAAAAGGGTGCTCGTTTTAAATTATAAGAAGAAGATAAACATAAACAGAGTTAATTATGATTAATGATAAGAGTAATCAAGGCTAAAAAGTACCACAATATGTCTTTACCTTTACCTAATGTGCCATGAATATTTGAAAATTGGTTTTATAATCTCCATTTTGTTAAATTTCAGTTGTCCGTTTCTGGCTACACGTATAAATCCTATCATTCCTATTGTTGGTGCAGTGCTTTACTTCTTTACAATGAGTTCCTTGCTACGAACAACCTTTACAGATCCTGGTGTTATACCCCGTGCTTCTCACGACGAGGCTGCCTATATAGAAAAGCAGATTGGTAGAAAATTTAAAAAAATTTTCATATATTCAGATTTCTTATTTCATTACTTCTTATATAATTACAGAAGTGCCAAATTCTCTCAATAGTCCCACATATCGGCCACCGCCACGCACAAAAGAGGTCCTTGTTAAAGGACAAACAGTGAAATTGAAGTATTGCTTTACATGTAAAATATTTCGACCACCACGTGCATCGCATTGTAGTTTATGCGATAATTGTGTTGATCGGTTCGATCACCACTGTCCCTGGGTAAGCAATAAATCCTGATAATTTTGCTTAAGATATCGCTCCTCTTCTCTCTATTTGGCTCTAGTTTATAATTATATTAAGATTTCACTAAATTTCTTGGTAATTTTTAAACGATTGTTTCCTATTGTATTCTTTAACATTATGCATAAAATTAGAATTACGAATAAACATAATTTCGGAAACGTAATTTGATGAGTTGTACTAAAAAAGGTGTAAATGCCAGCATGTAATACCATTTAATACGCATGAGATTGGCTTGAAAACGGGAAAGAGAGCAGAGGAGTGTGATCATAAAATACTTGTTAATGTGTTAGTAATTAATCTAATTGTATTTTTTAGGTTGGTAATTGCGTGGGAAAACGAAATTATCGTTTCTTTTATTTATTTCTAGTCTCGTTAGCATTTTTAGCGGTATTTATATTTTCATGTTCGGTGACTCATTTAGTTTTATGTAAGTATATTATAAATATAAAAATATAAACATTAGCTATTGACCGACATTTACTTTTGTTTCATGCAGTGATGAAAGCAGAACAGGAGATATTTGAGGTGATAAAAAAGGCGCCATTTACTGTGATTGTTGTGTTCATTTGCTTCTTTTCGATTTGGTCAGTTATTGGTTTGGCAGGATTTCATACCTATCTGACAACCAGTGATCAAACTACGAATGAAGATGTCAGTATAATTTCATGAAGAACATTCAGATATTAATGCCTTATTTTTTTTTTGGATGTAGTTGAAAGGATCATTTTCTTCAAAAGGGGGTCAGCGTTCGATAAATCCATATTCGCGAGGAAACATCTGTCTAAATTGTTGTCATATACTTTGCGGACCAATGACACCATCATTAATAGACCGGTTCGTTGAAGACTTTTCTTAAAATGAAATATTTTATGATTCTGTTTTCACTTTCTGATTGTTTCACAGTCGGGGCATTGCAACGGATGATTATATTTTGCAAATGCAACAACATTCCAGTCCACGCCATCCTTTAAGCGACGTGATGAGTGCTTCTCACGTAGGTTCAAGTGGAATGGTTACGGCCCAACCAGTAATTGCAGGAGTAAGTGCGGGCATTAACGTTGGGGGCAATGATATTAAAAACCGCCTTTACGAAGAGGTGAGCTATTAAATCATATTATATTACATTGTAATTCATTTCCGTACATGCCTTTTTGATATTATTATTGTAATATTATATAATTTCTTTTTTGCACATGCAACTAATGTATCACAACCTGCAATTTCACGCAACTGGATTGGACATTTGCACCAAATACATTGATCGTTACACCTTCTTTTCTTATACAACATGACTGTAGTCTAATGCCTCTTCGGCAACATTAGGTGCTAGTAATGGAATATATCGACCACGGAGTTATGATAATCTACAAAACGGTAAGTCACAGCAGCTACAATATAAAAAGTGTTCTTTGCAAACACTTCTACCCCCTGCTACTCATCAATTTAAAAATCGACTACTAAAGCCAAAACCAGAGCGACAAATTCTCCACGAAAGCCATAGCGCACTTGCGACTCCACAAATCATTCATTCACCAACCATATCATCGTACCATTTAAATTTGAAGCGATCGCTTCATTTGCCAATTTCGCCCTCTTTCGATGCAGGAAGCTCTCCGCTTCCACTTTTGCATCACCATTCCCAAAATATCCATTCCATGTACCCTGTAGCATCACAAGCGCAATCTTTAGCGGTAACAGTGGGAACAAGTAGTATCATCGGTTCCCCCATATCAACGTTGGCGACACCCATACCTGCTGGCACGCGCAGCACAGCAAAACGTCCATCTACATTGCAACTCCAAGCGACAGCGGCCCACTCGGCCAGTTCTACAACTCTGACGACCATACATACCGCTGCACCACAGCCTCCAGCGCCAACCGATTTTAAGTATTATTCGCCTCAACGAAGTACTGATTCAAATTTAATGCGCAATTATCCATTTCATAAAATTCGCGGTATGCGTCGTCAGTCAACTCAATCGGTTGATTCGCAAAAAGTTAACATAAGTGGTTATCAACCGCTCCCGATGAGGCCGCGTTATAAACATCAAGAAGTCCTCTTTGAGTTAAAATCACCCACAAATCGTTTAACTATTCGCGAGTGTGACTTCGGCGGCGGTGGTGAACCCTGTGACGATGACCAATCTATAAAGGATAGTCAAATATTTCGTGTTAGTAAACGAAACTTATATATGAATCATCGATCCCCGTGGAAGGAGCGCGACCGTTATTCTAATTTATATGAATATTCGTTCAATATAGATTTAAATTCCATAATAGAAGATGCTGCTGGAAGTGACTCATCATAGTATGAAATATACATGATTTACTTTAGCTTCTGTTATATGCACTGTTGATGTCGCTTCAAAAAATGGGCTAACACAGATGTCAGTATTACAATGTAACACATATTTATTGTTATATGAGAATAGAGTTTTTAAAGCAACGAAAATACAAAGCATAGGTAACACATACTTCAAGTTCTTCAATACGAACATTTTAATAATGAGGTTGTAAAAGTACATAATTCCTGTCTTGCATAAAATGAAATTTAATATGACTAAAACAAGTCCACTATAGGCGACAATATAATAATACATACATATGCAGACGTATTTGGAATTAAGAAGATGGTAGAAACAAAGTTATCATTAACTGAAAAGATAATTAACATGTCAGCAGTCTTAAATACGCTTGTTATATTATTATTTTTAAATATGTTGGACTACGTTCTGTCTTCTTTTTAAATTGCTTAGTCATCCTTATTTCTCAAATTAAAAAAAAAGAAAAAAAAAAACAATTACAAAGATTTGTAAAATGTGTTGAGGATAAAGCTTTAAAGTTCTGTGGGGTGTATCTATATTGGCAATTTTTTACGAGTTCCCGCTTTACAATTTTGAGCCTTTGGCATATTATGTCGCAACGCTAGCATACTAATAAAATATCCTTTTGTTTTACCGAAATTTTGTTTGTGATTTTTTTTACACTGCTACTACTTCTGTCGAAATATTTGGATTCTCATACATCACATTCCCTTTGAACATTATGAACAAATATTGTACCGAAAAATCCCGAAATGAATAAAAGTACTGCCATTTTTGCTAAATCTACTAACCCAAGTGACTTCAAAATATATATAGATATAAAGTTAAACAAGATTTTAAACGATTAACCGATTAAATATAGTAATACATTTACACGTTATTGAATAAAAGCAAAATTAGAGGCTTTTACGTATATATTTAAAAAAAAAAGTGGTTGATCAGCTGTAATGTTCACAAAATGTGTAATATTAATTTATTTAAATACATTAAGCTAATATAACAGAGTACTCATTTATAACTTAATACTTTTGGAAATAACGAAAGAATTTATAGATTTTTTGTGAAGCTGTTTTCGAAAGACACACATTTTTTATTACTTAGTTACGATCATCCTTCAGATTTTATAATCGATATATTATATGTACTATTAAAATTGTTTACAATAATTCCTTAAAAGATCTTTGTTAGATGTTTGGCTAAGCTTCGTCT
Source organism: Bactrocera zonata (assembly GCA_037783105.1). Lineage (NCBI taxonomy): Eukaryota > Metazoa > Arthropoda > Insecta > Diptera > Tephritidae > Bactrocera > Bactrocera zonata. The sequence goes on along the minus strand of JBAWJQ010001409.1, from coordinate 77,059 downwards.
TTGTGCTGTACAGCGTAGTACATTCCAGTGGAATAGAAATTACATAAGATTATGCTAACCCCACTCTGAGGTACGGCCACTATTTGAAAAGACTTTATATCCAAATTATTATAATTTTTTTGTATATTGTATCGACCGGATTTCATACCACAAACCTCTATGTAGAGGTTACAACTTTTTCTAAGGATAAAATAACATCATCACAAAAATTAGAAGTTGGTCACGCAAAATTTTGTTTTAAAATATCATAAAAGCATAATAAAACCAGACAAAAACCTTTTGTGTTACTAAAATCAGGTTAAAAAATGGGGGAAAGTATCCGATCCATTAATTTTTTACTGAGACAAGATAAATATCGACATTAATTGTTCGATGCGTTTAGATTCCCTATTGGATTAATTGTGTTTAGATTCAAGTGACTCATTGAACATTTCGGTTTAAATTTGTGTATGATCGTTCTTTATGCAAATCAGCTCAGCTAGGTCCCTGTTAAACTGTAACTGTGGAGAAATTGTTTAACATGTTCACACCCACATTTGTTACTACTAATTTCAGTATTATTAACCATTATTTTATTCATTATGTTTAGTTGTTGTTGTACGTTTACAATTTTTATATTCGTTCAACTATTTATTATCTCTCTCTTTCTCTTTATTTTTACATTTCGTACTTTCATATCGTCATTTTGTATTAATATGCAAACCATTTCGAAAAAAATGTTAACTGATTTACTCAAAATAAATGTTGAGACAAATCAAAACAAGCCGCGTCGCTTTAAAACAATAAAAACTAAGAAAAATACTAGATTGGGTGAGTTGTTTAATATTTTCAAATGTAATATACTAAAAAAAAAATTTTTGAAATGATGAAATATAAATAAGAAATAATCCATATACACCAGTTAGTTGCGAATAATTACATATATTGTTATTCTTTTACTGTTTATGGTAGTATATAAACATGATTGCATATAAAGTTTTATTGAGATTTTGATTTTCTTCTTCAAGTTTAGCAAAAATTAGCTTTATATCATAGTTTGCCAACTTGCGTAAGAAATTTGATGAATTGTGTACTCTCGTTTGCAATTAACTGAGATTTTTTTGCACGTTATTTTAAACATTGATCACTGCAGTTGTCGATTGCGGTGTTTTGCTCAGCTTTTGTTTCAGCCCTTCACACAAGACGCAGTCGTGTATATATACATACATATATCGGTATGCGTATTGTTATTGTTAAATCGTTTGAACATTCGGCAAATAATTGCACCGAATCAGCACAATATGTAGTAGAAACAAGAAAATTATTTTGACTTCTTCGGGAGTCTCGGGTAATTAGATAATGTTAATATACGAGTATATGGCTTATTTATTTATACAATTTTAAGGTCGGAATATTAGACAAGTATGTATATAGTGAATAAAATTTTAATTATCCAACTGTAATCGAACAGTAATACTCATTTCCGTTCTTTCAGTTGTCGTTACCAAATTTAAATGCATATTTTGTAGAAATACAAATATTAATTAATGAACTGCTTCATAAAATGGAATTTACTGCAACCTTACATAATGATCAATTTGTTTGGATGATAAAATTTTCAGAAATATGTATTTAATTTTCATTGTGTGAAGGGTGCAGCCACTTCGGAATTATCGAAGTGATTTTGTTATTAACCAAAATATTTATATAAAAAATAAATCACACAATACGAAATGGGAAAACTAGCCACATTCGGTAATACATTTATGTACTTTCTCTAAGTGATTATGTATATATGTATATGTATGTATGTATCTCGCATCCCATTCCCCTCACCATACCATAACCATAAATTTGTTGGAATATTGGCTCTTGTTTATCATGTATCATTTGAGTCTGTATACAACAAATATGTGAAATAATTTTTTATTTAACCGAAAGGTACATAAAATTGAAATATGTATTTCATATTTTCTCTCTTCTTTTCTTCCCTTGTACATACGTAAATTTATGTTTTGTGTTTTTGTGGTCGTTCGAATAAAATAAAAATGAAATACCCTACAACGAAAACCCAATTTAATTGAAGCTCCTGAATTGATTCAACCATTACTTGATGACGGTGAGAGAGTACAAAGTGTCTAAATCGAATACGGTATTTCCGCTTTCCGTTTTGCGATAAACTCGCTTTAAATTCAAACATGTGCATGCTTTATGAACAGTGTAAAAAGTCTAAGCAATAGTTTTTAATGAAATTCATAGTTCAACACACATAGCAACATCCTTAGAATGTAATAGTACATAGCATACATATTTACATACACAAATGATTTATATTGACTTGTTGACGATTATGGACATATTTACATTGACGTGGTTCACTATTTTCCCTCTAATTTCGCAAACATTTTTAGTTCAAGGCCAGTCATATCTCATAGAGTCGAATAATATACAAATTTACTAGATGTAAATGTTAGAAAATTGGAATACTTTTTACTTTATTGTATATATTCGACTGTATGTGTGGTATACACATATATTTTATTTTACATTTTTTATACAAAAAAGGCTTCTTTGTCAGTAAAAAAGTCCGGCAACAAAATATTTTATAGCTAGATATATGTATGTAATTTTCATTTGGGTCGAAAAAATCTTAAAATTTGTTCTGATGAAAGAACAAAAATGTTTATAAATATATAAACATAATTTTTTTACCAAAAAAAATTTAAAATAACACACTTTGCCTTAGCTTTTCTAACCGTACAATTGAGGTAAATGGTATTCCAAAACAATAATTGTTTTATTTACGTGTTAATATTTATTCTTTGGACTTACACGTGACCAATATGTGTTTATGTATGTATTATATTGCAATATAGTAAATATCTCTGGTAACCATACATGTTGAACTAATCGGATTTGACTGGCTTTAAGCTTTAAGAACTGCTTCTTCTTGTGGTTAATATTATTTAGCTTTTACATTTAATTTTGCATTGTTACATAAACTAAAAACATTTGAGCTACTTAATTAAATATACGATTTGTTTTATATTATTTTAAAAATCAACTTCATAATTAACAATTTTATAATACTAAAAAATTATCCCTTTTGCTTTTAAAATATATTTCAGGAAACTCCAATAGCCTTGCGCATTTGGTAGACAACGAAATTCCCCTTTCCCAGATGGACGTACCGCAAACACAAACCGCACAAATGCAACGGCAATTCCGTCACCATAAAGATCGTGTACAAACGAGTTCCTCAGATAGCAATAATATTATAAATACATTTGACAGTAACGACTGCAATCCGGACGATGTAATCGAAATCGTCGGTAAATCGGAAGTTGTAGTTGCAGTGGCAGCAATCGCTGCTACAAGTCAAGCTCGTGAACGCCAGAATCGTTCGGACAGCTATAATAACTTATTTTATTCGGATAGTGGCCCCGCTAATACAAAAAGCAATACATTACCATCGAGTGTTTCGGCTATTGAAAGTTTTGATAAAGAATCGCCCGATCTTCCGCAAGAAAACAATGCAGTTAACCTATCTGCCAGTGTAGACATGAAAGATTCTGGAGATTTGCCAGAACAAACTGAATCAACAAATGAAAAACAGAAATCGAACTTGTTAAAACCAATTTCCCAAATAGAAAATGTATATAGCAACGTCTTACAAAGTGGTGCTCCCTGTGCTAAACATGTAGATAGTAATCCCAGTTTACATGTGTACTCCAATTTAATGGACGAACAAAAACAGCACGAATTAACGCTACAAATGAATAAACAATATAAGCAATTAGCGCAGAAAAATATTGCATCAGCCGGTGTAATGTTATCGTCAGCGTTATTAAATGACGATTTAGATTTGGACGACCCAGTTAGTGCATCATTTGTTGCACAAGAAAACGTAGACTCCAGTTTTCTATCTGCTAATGGTAAAGTGTGTGATAGCTCTATGAGTGGTCTAAACCGTCTACGTATGCTAAATAATACGACAATGATAAATACGGCACTTGATTTAGACAGCTTGGACGGTTCTAGCTTAGGCAACAATTCTCAATCGTGCTTAGTTAAAGAAGCTCCTCCATTATCATAAGCTTCATATCGTCAACTACCAGAACAAAATAGATACTTACACATGTATACTAAAAACTAAAAGTGTACAAGTTGATAGTTTAAACTTTGTATTTTAATTTACATAGGTTAAGATTTAATCAAACGGCAATGAAGATTTAAGTACATTTATAGCAAACGGCATTACTCGCACAAAAACTGAGAAAACTAAACGTATGATGTGCATATTTTAAATTAAATTGAGTAGTTTGACATTTTTAATGAGTTCAGTAGTTTAAAACCAAGTTGTTAGGATTGTATAAACTAAAGGTACTGCCGCTGTTACCAGTGACTATGGCAATATGAAGCTACCCATCACCAAACACCAATCAAACAATTGATTTTTAATTTCAGTTCAGATCTTTACTTTTGAAGTCATCGGTCATGGGTAATTTCATATCTTGTCTGAATTCCGAATTTTCAAAATTTAGAATAAATTGACGAGCTATTGAAAGAGAAATTTAGGAAAGAAGTTCGAACACTAACGTTTAGATTGAATTTACACATAATCATTGCAGTATCTGTTATGTTGTTGTAGTGCCAGAAATCATTCCTGAAGTAATTTCGAAGAATGGTGCCGAGGTGACAGTCCTTGGTCTGATAAAAATACGGGGCCGTTCCGATTATTTAGACCCGACTTTCGTGGGAACGGACGGGAACATGTCTGTTATGTATGTATGTAAATGCTTTTGCATGCAATTACTGTAAAAACTAGTATTTACTTTGAATGCGTAGTCTTGAGGAAGTGAACAGAGGAAATATAAAGCATGCTGTGAATGAGCGTGCGAGAACAAAGCCATAATGAGGTACTTGCACTTTCTTAAACGCTATATTTTTTAATAGTGCGGTTTTGGATATTAATCAATTCAACCAGTTAGTCAACACAGCAAGAGGTTGGTTATTTAACAATGTAAATAATCTGAACAGAAAATGCCAATTTTTCTTTTGTTTTAGTGTAAATTTCATAAAAAATAGCAAGAAACTCTGCTAGTTCGGCTGTAGCATAAAAGTACAATGGCATATTTATTATTGCCGTTAGTTTAGTGCTAAGTGTTAATATTATTGTCATATGTCTCATTAAGTTGATTTTGTTGGGCAACCCTGATTTTACCGTATTTTTCTGATGATATTTTTAAACAAAAATTATTTTTCTGAAAGAAAATTATATACGAGTTAAAGTAATGGGCATGCAAATTAATCGGCAATGGTAGTTGCAATCATCAATTCATTCATTCATAGCACTTAATAATAACTACGGCTTGAGTTCATTGAACAATTTATGTGAAATCCTAGAAAATAAGTAAATAATAATTAGAGGTTAAATGGCTGTGCCTCAAAAGATAACCGTAGGTACGAAATAAGCTAAATTAACTTAAATTGTTCGTGGGAGTTCAGGTGCACAATTTTTAATTAAATTTTAGTTTATTATAATTGCTTTTAGATGTTAAAATGTAGAAAATATACGCGAATCAAATCCAGAGAAATTGCCATTAAAATATGGAAGGTACGTAAAGGTATTTAAGATTTTATATTGAACAATAAAATGTCAGTTAAGATTGTAAATAAAATAAAAAGTAAACAAATACATATATACATGGTAAACCATATAAAAAGGAAGGAATAAAAATAAATCAACCTGATTAGTTATAAAAGTTACTATTACTATTATTGAGATGTTATAAAGTTGTGTTGCAGAGTAAAAGATTATTACATAAACTCGTTACTGTAACTAGGTGAGAATGTGAATACTATAAATGAATAAAGCAACGAAAACACTAACATAAATATAACAAGTTTTTCATTGATTTACCGTTTTTAATTACCGAGTGTTTCCTTACAACAGATATTACGTTTACAACAAAACACACAGTCTTAAGAAAGTAGTGTGAAGTCCTAATTGACAGATGGACTGCTAACAGGACAAAAAGAAAACGGCCCTAAATTGAGTCAGTTAAAGTTAAGCAATATGAAATTTCCCAGTTTTTCAATTTTGTGGCGATCCAATACAGCCGTATCGTCCTCGTGATTAAAATTATTATATTCTGTTAAGAAAATCAGTACTCAACACGTTTTCATTTATATATGTATGTATTGATATTGTCGTTAAGCTATTACACAATGAACTTATATATGTACATAATATGTTTGCTATATTTCTATGACAAAAATTATAACTTTTATTGAAAAATAGGATTATCAATTATGCTAACAATTCTATAGTGCTACCTAACTATTCTTGTTGAGTGTCCTCTAGATTCACGAACACATTTCGCATTTTTTCCAAATCAGGTGGTGCCGTATCAGGGTTTCTTATCCAAAAGTGATAAGCGCGCTTATCTGTTTGTGTGAAGGGCTTGAAGCTTTTTGGATTTAAGGCATCCGTACCTGTGATTTTCGAATTGTATCGAGCGTACAAAAATACACGATAACGCCAATTATCGAAAGTCTAACAAAAACAAAAAATTACACTAATCACAAAATGACATAGGCCCATATATTAATAAATTTTCTTGTACCTGTTTCCATTCTGCTACATGTTTTACTGCCCCTTGTGGCACTGTGTTAAGAATATCTGCTAATTTTACCCAATATTGATCCAAAATAGGATCACTACGGCGATGTTCGTTTATGATGGGATTTTGCTCCATAAAGTTAACGTATATTTCTTTTTGTTTTTTCGACATACGTTCCTTTCGTTCTAAAAGCATAATATTATATTGCACAACCAAATTATTTATCATATATATTTGTGTGCTTAACACTTACGCCTAAAGCTATTTCCTGTAGTATTTTCTTGCATCAAAGCCTCGAAATGTTGTTGTTGTTGGTGGTGTTGCAATGCATATTCATGTTGTAAACGCTCCAAGTGTAGTTCTTGTTGCTGCTGTTGATGATGTTCTTCATCAATATAGACACTGGATTTTGGGTGGACCGGTAACGGGGGAGGTGAAGAGCCGTCCACCTCAGTGTTGGAACCAGTCGTATTAATTGTTGAGTCATAGTCAATTTTCGGCTCTATTTCCATATGACTTATTTCACCAGCGGGTATATTTGAATGCTGCATGCGAATTTTCATTGTGGGGATTTCATCAGCATTCTGCGAGTTTTGTGAACTTGTTCCGCTGGCATTAGAACGACCACCAACTGTTGTATGGTAAATGGGAGTGTCTGCGTTATCATGTAATTCCAAAGACGACTTTTGTGTCGCTGAACAGCGGCATGTTGAACAATTACCAATTGTAGTGAAGTTTTCTTTGCAAGGATCATAAACTGCATTGTACATAGAAGAATAAAATGTATGTATATACAATATTTTAAACATAGTTCACAGTATCTAGATGTACATATATCACCCCAAAAATACATAGTCGAGTTTTTAAATTTTTTAGAATTTTTATTTTTATAAATTATGACATTGTACGTTATGGGTGTATAGGTTGCTTTGGTATTCAATAAGTGCATTTAGACTGTTCAATTTTCAATTCGCAGAATATGTCCAGCTAATCTTATTGTTGCGGAGGAGTGGTTTTGTAACTAGTCCACATTGAATACGCTCGCTGATCGGTGGATGTAAGTGGTTTGAAATTTTTTACATTGTGCGTTACGGAGCCAGAGAGTTTGTAATTGTAGCGATAGTACATAAAAACTCTGTACCGCCAAGCGTCAAATGTTTGTTTCCATTCCTCAACGTTTTTTACCGCTCCTTGTGGAATATTGTTTAAGATTGTAGTCAATTTATTCCAATGGGATTCTAACAAAGAGTCGTTGCGTCGTTGAGACTGCATGCATGGATTTTCTTCGAAATATTTAACATACATTTCCTTTTGGTCTTTAGACATTCTCTCTCCTCTCCCTGTTTAAAGAATCACAATCGAATTAATTCCTTAGTACAATACAAATAAAATTACCTACTTCTAAAGCGGTTCATTGAACATGAAGCAAACTGATGTTGCTGGTAACTAATTTTCTTAAAGTGGGTGTCAGTGATGGCTCTGTTTTCAAAAAGGTGCCCTGGGCCAAACAAATGAAGTTCTTGGTTTTGCTGATTTTGTATATGTGTTTTTTCGATTTCATAGTCACTAGGGTCACATTTTGTAATTGTTTGCTCGTCTGTAATACCCAGCAATTTAGATCCTTCAGATTGGTCCGAAAAACCTTGGCAAGCAGTCTCTTTATTAGGAGTTCCGGAAGCACTTGTAAAAATCTTTCGACCATCGGAAATAGGTACTTCTGTATATTTATTATCTTTACCATCAAAGGGGTCTCGATATTTTGGTTTTCGAACTTCTTCAAGGTGTATATTTTCATCTAATTGTAAGGAAATGTCTGTAGGAATAAAGTTCTCTGCAGAAGACGAGTCAGCGATGCCATTATCTGGTATGTCATTTAGATTAGCTGGAAAAAGAGCATATTAACGATACTAGATTTAATGTAAACATGTTTATGAACTTACTAGAGGCAAGTGCAGTACGGTGATCGTGAAGGTTTTATGATTATTTGTTGAAACTGAACATTTCTAAAAAATTATAATTTATCGTATTTACATACATACACATATATATTTATTTTTTTCTTAACGTAATGTTAATTGGATTCTAAAATTAATCTAACGACAGTCTCCTCTACGTAACCAGCAAGGATAAATATTTTGGGAACCGTCTTTGTGCTACCTCAAAGCAATCATGAACTATAATTATATAAATGTTTGTTTTGGGCACCTATCGGTTTGTAAACCTTTAGCTCCTAAAATTTTAGATGTCGTTATCTTAATATAGTAAATGTTAAACCCAACAAATTTGTACATTAGCGATATCAATCGACTTAATACTCATACCATAATATATTGCAATAATTTTGGGATTCACAGATGCTATTACTCACCTTGTCCAATTTCTATAACGAAATTGGTTAGATCATGGCGTTGCGCCAAATAATGCAAAAGCAGCTCATCCGGTATGTTGAATCCAATCTTTTTATTTCGAAACTCAAAGTTATAAATTCCAAATGCAGCTCTCACTAAAATAGATTTATATGTGTATATTAATATTTCTTTAGAAGCACTTTTATTTATAAAGGAATTATGGTAAATGTTTCTTTATGTACCCTCTTTTACATGATCAACAAATCATTTTTCATACCAACATTTCTCAAGTCCCAGATGTTCAAATTGCGGTTCTCTTCAGGCACTCCAATCATTAGAAGTTTCTTACTATCTCGAAATTGAAAAGGAATTATTATACCTGAACGCAGTACCATTTTATTGTCTTAAAAGACTATATCCGAGTTAATTCATTAACACTATTCAAAATATTCTTGCCTGCAAAATATTCTTCATATAACTTCCAGGCTGAAGGATTCACTTTATTTGTTTTTTTACTTACTTTCAATATTCTATTTTGTGGATAAAATTCCACACCAAACGTCACTCGAAAAAGAATCGATCCACAAGTGGACTGTAGCGCAGGAAACTCGAATCAGATCATATACCATTATGTTTCGTTATTAATATTTGATTATACAGACTTGTTACACTTTTTCAAAATTCAATCATTCATATTTTTGTTTTAGAAATTAATTAATTTTTCAACAGATATGTTGGTGTCAAGGGCATTGAAATAGTTTAGTGTGTTTGTAATGAAAGCTTGGCATCTCTGATAGGATTGACGTTCTTTTTTATTCAAAGTTTGATCTGACATATGAGAGAGAACGTCAAAAATATGTACGATCTTTGCGAATAATATCACACGTGTTTATGTTGGGATATTCGGTTTACAATAATAAAATCCTTTAAAATAATTAAAAAATTTTCGATTGCTAAAAATACGAAAATATGGGTCGTACAAACCGTTCCCGTAAGCGTCGCGATGAAATGAATAAGATCAAGAAAGCGCGTTATGAAGCAAAGGAACTCATTCGATTAAAGAAAACATTGGGTCTTATAGACGCTGAAGGAAATGAAGTTATGAAAGATATGTCGGATGTAGCCACAGTAAAAACAGCAAAAGAATTAAAACTAGTAATACGAGATACTAAACCGAACCTCAAGAAATGTATTCCAGTAACAATTGTTTATAATTTTCAGGAGAAGAAATCTCGTGAAGAACAGGAATTGGAGCATGAGATGGAGGAGCGACGAGATCCAGGTAAAAACTTTACAGAAGTTAACGAGAAGACTGGAAAAGTCCATGTTTACAATAGTAAAACTATGAAAGATCAGCACGGTTCATACCCGCCATGGTATAAACCAAAGAAAACAGCTAAACGGATACGAAAGAAGGCGCACGCGATGAAAAAACGTTTTAAGCAGACTTGGACAACTGCGAATGTTCCGTTGTAAAATAATTGTTCTTTTTAGTTCATAGAGTATCGTATAATATATACATATATGTATTTTTAGTTTCACAGGAAGTATGTATTTATGGATATATAGAACATTTTGAATATAAGAAACAAAGTTTTTAGAAATAAATTACATATTAAAACCCCTGTGAAAGCTTGAACCCTTGTTACTTTAACATATAGGCTTTATTTTGGTCCATATTAAATAAACTATTAAAGTTTTATAATGTAAAATAAAAAACAATTCGCACATACATATATAAATAAATAAGTCTTCATTGTATAGAACAGTAACTACGTACTCTACATATCACACCTGTTGTAGCTTCTGCTACAGAATCTAATTGTCTATTGGTGTCCACGTGTAATACCAACTGAGTGCAACCCCCTTTTGTGCATTTAGTTTGTTCTTCTGACGCTGAGGGTCATTCATCTGTTCTTTCCATTTCAATAGGCTCTTGTGAACTTTCTTCTTCAATATTACCTTGCATAACTGTGGGATTTATTGATGGGTTGCTCTTTAAAACGGAACCACCTGTGAATCCAAGTATTCCACAGCCCACAGCGGCCAGACCACCTGCTTTCAAACCGGCTACCAAACCAATGGGGCCACCTACGCAAGTGCCTATCAATGCGCCAACCACTGGATACATTGCTTTTTTGTATGTAAGGGCTTTGCGCAAATTACTCTCACCAATTTGCACATTTTCAAGGGCTTCTTCGGCGTTATCAGCAATGATTCGTACATCATTTCCTTGTTCTTGAACCAATTGATGCATATTAAGATACATTCCATTAAGATCCCGAATCTCGTTTTGCAACTCTTCTAGTTCATCCAAGCAAGCTTGTCTTTGTTGCAATTGATATTCTTGCTGTTCATACTTTGTTTCTATCGGAGGAATTACTTGGCGATGTGCTGTGGTTAGTCCTATTTCTGCCGGAGGGAGAGTTTCTTCCTCTTCATAATTTTCCAATGAGCCCGAGTATTTATTATATGACGGTGCTTTTAATTTCAGCTCTTTAACGAAATTTAATTGGTATGATTAAGAATAATATACTACTTTATTTATATTTAGCTTACCTAAATATTCACTCATGCCTTGGAAAGCTTTGTTTTTACCATCTTCCATCATTATATCAAAACGTTCTAAATCTTCAGAACGGACCCTTTCTCGTAGAGCATCCATCTCAATTAACAGGTTCTTAATTTGTTTAATTACACGTGTTGCATTAATTTCCTCTTTCTTAATTTTATTCCAATCACCCAAAGCTAGGCTTTTTTCGATATTGCTGCGATGATTTTTCAGGAGACTCAAATGATGTGGAATGGCGAGGTCATTAAAACGTCGAACAGAAACTTCGGCCTGTTTTAAAGGTATTTTGTCGTTTAAAGCCATTATTTGTAACTGTCTGAACTCTGAGAAAAGCTATAACATAATATGGCGTTCGCGGATACACTTCTCAGAATAATTCGAATTGATTTTAAAATTTAATAGTGAATTTGGGATTGTAATATTTTTGATATGACAAATAAAGTCAAAATTATTTTCTTTTGTATTGCAATTTTGTTTTCATTTCATTATTCGCTATGCAGGGTTGATATCAATTAGTATTAAAAAGGTTATAAAGGAATACCAGACTGTTGAATATACGTTTTCAGTACAAGTTTAATGGCTGATTCTCATAGAACCTTCGCATCATATTCCGCCTGACATGTGTTTCGTCAGAGCATTTCTTTGCATTAATACGTTTACATACAAAGTAAACCAAGCCAAATGTTGGTCAATTTTCATCTTTCAATACTTTGCCAAGGAACAGTCATCATTTTTATTCTGGCATACCTTTTCTTTATTTTTTTTTTTTACAGGCTATGAAGGGGTTCACCATTAGAATAAGGAGGGATGGTCAGTTTGCGACTTTTAGAAATTACCGTAATACCATGTTCAGACCGACACTTAATCACACGATTTCGGCTGTTGAATGGATTATCCCACTAATCTTAAAAATTTATCAAGATTTCGCCATACAAAAATGACAGTTCCAAATGACTTCATTAAAATGATTTGAAACTGATCCACGCTAAATCTCTCTGTGCGACTCTGATTTTGCGCAATCTACTTGTCAGCACTGGAAATCTGTTACATTATCACAGCTGATTTCGACACTACAAAGGGAAAAAATGTAAACAAACAATTTTTTTTAAAGCAATGAATCTAATTTCACCTGAAAATCGACTTAACAAACGAAAAAATGCATCCATTATTTCTATTATATGAAAAATATTAAAAAAAGACGGCTTTTATTTCAAAATACTACATGAAAATATTTTAATATTTAAGCGATGTGAATTCTTGAATGACAATAACAGCTGTTTTTTGATCTTTCTAACGGCAGTGAGAACACTTTTGGATTATGAAATGCTTAAATGTAATCTAATCTTATAAATTTTCGGTCTGAACATGGTATAATTTATCCAGAGATCGCTAATCTACAGCACTTGGGGTAGAGGCAAGGCTGCATACATACATCAGCCAATATATGTACATATGTATGCCAGAGTCAATCGGGCAATCGATATTGAGTGACCTTCTCTAAAGAGTATAGATGTCTTCACCTCAGATGCAAACATACCAGCGCATGCGTCGTCGCCACTATGTTCATTTATACCCAACTCTTTTTTTACACGGTTTCACTGTTTTTTTTACACGGATTTCTGAGGAACGTATCTACCGTGTAAAATAATTTTTTTTGCAAAAAAAAAAAAAATAGAAAAGTAATGCTTTGCTGGTGCTTTCTAGGTATGTCGTATGATTCTTACCTGAGGACTCAAGTCCTAAAGATGAATAATTGATTTTTACATGCAAATAACCCAATTTGTTTTCAGGATACTTAATTTATATTCAGGGTCCTACTCATTTATGATTAAACTTAAAATATTTTTCCAGCTATGAGCAAGAGTTTCTTGGCTGACTCGATCCCAAGTGGTAGGTAATATAGTACGAGCATAAACACCAGCTTTCAACGTTGAATTTCTCATTGATTAAAGCAAATCAGCTTATTTTGCTGCTATTGCAAACTATTTCCGTAATATAGTTTTGTTATTTTGATCTATCGGTTGGGTTAGGGGCGTGGCATAAACATGGCAGTTATGTTCAAGTTTCAAGTTTTAGTTTTGTTTCAGTTTATTGGCAAATTCTTCTTCTTTAGAAGCTATTTTACGAGATCAAAAGCCAAAATGTATAATATTTTTTTTTATAACTCTTTAGCCTTATCTTCTAGCATAAATCCACTTACGGTAAAATTTCTTTCACGCATTCGAATGAATCACAAATCATTTCAATAGATGGAGGCTCTACTTTCGTTGGTTGACTATTGTTGTACATATGAACTTTAGAATCAATGCCCAAACCAGAATGGAAAAAAGCAAAAAATATGTACATATGTATGTATACTATTATTTATTGTCAGTAAATGCAATTGGGTTCGTTAAAACATCGGTTTTTGGATACACGAGTATTTGTCAATTTGGTCATTTGTAAATGGCAAGTTTACTTATTTATGTACATATTACAATCATACAAGCTTTCATTTAGATATTTATTTACAAATATTCTACCACACTTAAGTATGTATTATTGTCTAAAGAATCATAAGTTGAAGTCAAATGCATATGAAGTCAAAAATTGCTAATTGACAAAATTATGTAAATTATTTATGAGAACAACTTTTTCTCATTTTTAATAGAAAATCATTAAAATACGCTAGAGCTAACTTAATTACATATACAGTCTAGTTCTTTGATTTCTACGGACAATTGGCGTTAGGTCCATTTCGGCACTTCATTAATAAATTTAGCATGCTCTCAAGCCTGTTAGTCCGGGTCTCTGTTTGGTACAGATTTGACTGTAACCGGCTTATGTCCTGCTGCTGCTTTTCCTAGATTTGAAATTGTTAAAAAATACGTTATCTAGATGTATATACTATATAAACATATGTAACAGCACAACATCCAAAAATGAAAAATATTTTAATACTGTTGCAGTACACTTACTATAGTACTTAGGCGACTCTTTAAAGTATCAACAACACTGTGAGCAGCTTGAAGTGATTTCTGCAACTCATTTGTATGTACCCTCTCATTTGCTAAGGAGCGCTCAATTTTCTGAAGACGAGCACTAACATCCTTATCGCTTGACTCGACTTCATTTTCCAAATCCCGTGCTTCAAAAGCATCATCATCTTGCAAACCTGTAGAAGATATCTGTTGTATAAATATTTCTCCATTTAGGCATACAACTTACCGATTTTCTTGCAACTTTGCTGATCCATTTGTAAAACGAAACCTTTGCGGCATTCACAAAAGTATGAGCCAATTGTGTTGACACAGGTCTGGTCGCATGGCTTCTCTTCCTTACATTCATTTATGTCGTGTTCACAATATTTCCCCGTAAATCCTGCGGGGCAAGTGCACGTATCAGGTTCAGTACAGGAGCCACCATTTTGGCACCCAGTGCTACAAATGGCTGTTAAAGAAAAGTAAAGTTAAAGGAAAATTACAGATTACAGCTTGAAAATAATGCACAAAATAGAACAGTTCACGTAAAAAAGAGCTAAACTCGAGCACATCCAAGCAGTGAGAACTTAGGAATGGTTATGATTCGATATCAACGCAATCTTATTTTATACGTAGTATGTATATCACGTATCTTTAGCCTTTCAATATTTTATAACACTACGGACTTCAAACACACACGTCTAAATTAATTACTTTGTTTTAAATACGAACATTCTAATCTACTATATACCATATGTATCTAAATGTATGTACATACATATATACTTATGTACATATATTACAAGGCAACCGCTTACGCTTTGTGCATGAATCTGAATTTGGAAATTCGCGTTCCCAACCGCTGCAGCAGTCGTATGTAACCTGTTGCGATGCCTTATGGCGAATGACATCGCGAAAAGCCTGCTCATGGACTAGCTGAACTCTGGTACACATCTGATTTGGATGTTGTGTCTGCACTTGAACTGCGCTGCAAGGCGTGTTGACATGTTTCCAGATCGGTCTTGCATAGACTTCGGTTGTTTTTACGGGCATGGTGATGGTGCGTTGCTGTACACAAATATGTCGTCTGCAAATGAAATTGATCTACATTAGTATAAGACAATTTTATGTTATAATCGGGACGGACATAATCTCAATGCACTTTCTATGATAACAAATTTGGTAGTGTAATTTTGGAAGCTCATATCAGTACTACAGTAGTGTGTTGAGCCTTTCCCACTTTTCATAACCTGCGACCTTTTGTGATCCTCCGTGAAATCAGTAACAAATATTATTTATCATTCTATTAAAATTGTTAATATAGTTCCTCATTCACATATACATACATAAGTACATGTAAGTATTTGCATGTAAGTATCTTCACAAGATATGTATATGTACATACATAAATATGTATATGTAAGTACATGCATCTTAATATCTTAATTAAAATTTTAGGAGTAATGAAAGTTGGGAGCATTCAGAGAATGTGTCATGAAAGGGTCTATTATGTGAAGGCTCTACGGTGAAGTTGAAGTGAAGTTTAATTTTAACTCCATAAAAGAACATACACGCACATTCCGCGTATTTTATATTGCTGCAAACCTGTTATTCAATCTTAAAAAAATAGCACCTTGCTAAAATGAAAAGTTTTTGCATCGCTAAAAATTATACATACATACATATGTATGCTTTCGAGTTTTGATTTATGGTCACATACATACAAATCATCAAATATGTATATATGTGTAGAGTTGATATTTGTATATTCACCCTGCCGAATATTGCTGCAATCCACAATGCTTATTATCAAATGCTAACTTCTTAGCCGAACTTATTATTTACAAAAATTCCATAATACCGCACTCATGATCCCGTTAGAATTAATGCACTTTATGAAGGGGTATTATTTAGCCATCGCCATTGCGTACTTAATGGTTTTTTCAATGCATTAATTCTGTACAACTGATTAATCGGTGTAAATAGTAAAAAAATATTTTAATTTTCTTTAAACTTTCCCGGTAAATATAGAAAATAATCTGCAATTGTGTCTGGATAGAGAGAATTAGGGTGCAGCGGTAATTGAAATTTTGAATGCATTTTTCAGGTTCATCACCACGCACACATGCTTTACTCTCTACCATTATGTATGTACATATGTATGTACATACATAGATGTGAACGTATGCTCCTGGAAATTCGCGAAATTCCCTTTTCGCCTAATCGGCACATGTATTTTGACGATGTACATATGTATGTACATGGATCTAAGCACGCTGCACTCGCGGCAGCCGCTTTGACAAATTAAAAGCATCTCGGGTGCAACGGCTGCAAGAAGATTAAGTGATCAATTTTGTCTCAGCCATCGCACATACGAAGGCATTTGATTCTCTCACTCCATCTTTGCGACTGCTATTTTTGCTGTAAACCACAATATTGGAACGCGTTCACAAAATTTAATATACATTTTTTATCTATGTTGCAAATATACAAACTTCTTAAAATTTTTTAAGTTCTGATAACATTCGAATTTTTATGCAAAGAAAATTGAAAAAATGAAAATTTTATGGAAAAGTTTAGCATCGTACTTCTACAAGTATATGTATGTACACATGCATATTTACGTACGAATTTTTTCAATAGTCCATTGACCTTTTCACCTTATGAATTGTGCCATTAAAATTTTGGATAAACATACTTATGTGAGTTTATCTATATCATGTAAACACAATATATGTACATATGCATAGGATAAATTCCAATATGAGTGTGAGCTAAAAGTTAATTCTTAACATTGTTTAAAATTTGTTATGGCATCTCCTCCTAGACAATAATAATGACAACGACATCTTGAATCAAATATAGGAGAAACGAACACACGACCTCTCTGAGAGTCAATTTTGAAAAGTGCTGAAAAAGACGTGCAGAAAGAAATTTTACTTATATCCCAATATTTTATTAACTAATTCGATATAAGAAAAAACTATTAAGCAAATCTGCCGCGGACAATAGTGTAAATTATCGAATACTATCAACTCTTATTATAGAGAATTTTAAAGTTTGAATACATTGAATATATTTAAAAAATATTTTGTACTTAATTTTTTTTTTATTTATGAACATATGTATCTAGCTGAATAAATGATAAAAAGTAATGTGATATTCAAAAAAATCGGCGTTCTTTAAACACATTATCAATTTTTCCAAGTAATACGTATATCTATTATAGTTTAGCACTTTTTTGTTAAGAAATATATTTTAAGGATTTACATTGTCTACTGATCTATTAATATGTAATAATTATAATACTTGTACTTCGTAAAGTTAATAAATAATTTGCAATATTATTTAGAATTATCAATATTAACTAGCTTGAAAATTTGAGTATGAACAATTCTCTTTACAATCCCAAGTGTGACTTTCTAATACATTTCCCAATAACCTCGACCTTTCCGGAATCAAAATAATTTCCTAATGCCTATAAAATAAAACTAATGTATCAACTTTTGATATTGGTTTGGCTGACGTCTTTAGTATATATTTTGTTTCGAACGTGGTATGAATTTGTACTGTGCCAAAAAAATATTTATTTGAATTTAAACTGCGCGCGTCGAAGGATTTGGAAAATTATTATTTTTTAGGTTGGTAGTTTTGTCTGTCACATTTATGTCAAATTTCATGTCAAAATATTCATTAGTGTTTGAGATACGTGTCGTTTTGTGAGCTTCTAAAAGTGAGTTTTTCGTTTTTTGCGATGTCGAAATTTGTTGAGTAAAGAATTTGCATTAAATTTTGTTTACGGAATCAATTTTCTGCTGCGGATACGTTGAGGATGGTGCAGAAAGCCTTTGGTGATGAGGCTATGTCTAAAAAAAAATTTTTACAAGTGATTAAGTGAGTTCCAAGCCGGCCGTGAACGTGTCGAAGACGAAGAGCGTCCAGGGCGACCATCAACCTCAACCGACGAAGCTCACGTTCAACAAATCAAAGATTTGGTGTTGAAAAACCGTCGATTAACAATTACAGACCTTGCTGATGAAGTTGGCATATCGAAAGGTTCAGCCAATACCATTTTGAAGGATGTTTTGCGCCTCAAGCGCGTCAAATCTCGACTGGTACCGAAAACATTGAATTTTTTTGGAAAAAGGCGTCGCGTTGAAGTGTGTGAAACGATGCTTTCCGACTACCAGGGTGTCATGAAATGCATTATAACTGGCGATGAGACTTGGATCTATGCTTACGACCCCGAAACAACCATTTCAATCGAGCGAATATCGTGCCAAAAGAGAGCCGAGACCAAAAAAATCGCGCCAAAGTCGCTCAAAAATCAAGGTCATGTTGGCTGTTTTCTTCGATTATCGTGGTGTTGTACATTGTGAATTCCTTCCAACCAGTCAAACAGTCAACAAGTAATATAATTTGAACGTTATGCGCCGTTTGCGTAACGCTATCCGCCTAAAAAGGCCGGAATTGTGGAAAGACAATTCTTGGTTTTTACACCACGATAATGCACCATCCCATACTGCCCTCGTAATTCGTGATCATTTCGCCAAAAACTCAACCCATATCGTTCCGCAACCACCGTATTCACCTGATCTGGCGCCGTGCGGCTTCTGGCTGTTCATCAAGCTCAAAAGACCGCTCCGGGGACACCGTTTTTATACGATAGAGGAGATTCAAGCCGCAGCGAAGACGGAACTGAAGGCCATCCCGGAAAGTGACTACATCCAGTGTTTCGAAGATTGGAAAATCCGTTGGCATAATTGCATTGCATCGGGAGGGGATTACTTTGAAGGGGATGAAATTGAGTTGGAAGAATAAATAAAGAATTTTCAAAATAAATACAATGTCCCCTTGCCTTGACCTTATTTTTTGGGCACAGTAGTACATTAAATGCACAAAACATGTACAAAAAAATTACCACTTCACATAAAAAACTTTTTGGAATGGAGCCGAGATTCGAATTCAAGTAATTTGGTAAAACCACCTCAGCTTATAATACAAATCACTGAATGCCTCCTTGAGTCTTAATTTTTACAACTTCTGATCTCCGTGTGTAGTCAAATGCTAGTTTGTATCTATTCAATATTAACGTCACAAGTCGAGTGCAAGCATATTTTTTTAATTTGATCCGAAATGCGCAGAAAGATAGACAACTACGATGGCACTACTTATGACAGGTGGAATAATTAAGAACGATACTCCAGTAAACTTCCGGGAAGGGGTGGGATAAAAGTTCATTATGTAAAATTATGTTTGAGTAAATTATGATGCCACTATTAAATGTTGCATGCTACTTATACTAAAACAATAATATATTGCTCCATATACGAGATATATGTATATAATATAATATGAATATATATATATATATGCACATAAGTACATACATATGTATCTGTATACTTAAGAATTATATTGCGAAAGTGTATCTAACAAATGTGGTATACCGGCAACTATACTTTGAGAAACAAGTTTCACCTAAATATAAGTGCATTATTTGTTTGTGGATACTTTTCAAAAGCTATGTCGAATATTGTGTGATCTGATGTTTTGCATTTTTATTCAAAATAAGTTGAAGAGACTTTTGACGCCACCACATTCCATTTGCAGCGATGTTTATTTGTTGTTATTTGCTTTTTAAGATCAAGTCTTAATATGAAGGGCTTCAATAGCTTTAATTTAGATTATACAATGTCCTTAATAAGAAATTAATTGCTTCGATGAGTGTACATATGTAAATAACTGGCGCTTACTCTTTACTTTGTTTGTGACTGAAAGCCTTGCAGCTAGTGTCATTTTAAAGTTTATGCTGTAATTTATTGCCGTGTAAACTGTTGTAAATAAATAAATAAAATACTTAGTTTGTCCCATAAGTAGGAGAATTTGAGGTGTACAACTGAAGTGTTCTAAGGCCCTTCC
Source organism: Bactrocera zonata (assembly GCA_037783105.1). Taxonomy (NCBI): domain Eukaryota; kingdom Metazoa; phylum Arthropoda; class Insecta; order Diptera; family Tephritidae; genus Bactrocera; species Bactrocera zonata. The sequence continues at coordinate 56,652 of JBAWJQ010001409.1, read as the reverse complement.
AGACGGTTATTGAGCTAGAAAGCTTTTATGTAGTAAAACTGTGAGTTATGAAATGTTCGGAAATAAGCATTAATTATTTCGTAGATATTTGACATTAATGAAGGGTCAACGACTTAGCACTATTGGGGAACTAGTCAGTGTTCAGTATTTCTTGACTTCATAAGTAGGTTAGCAATGCAGATAGGCCAGTTATTCAGTTACCAATTAATTTTGAAAACAAGTTCGACTGTAACTTACGGAGAGAGTGCTATAGCAAGGTTATTATTCTAAAAACGACGGCTTGGATCATTTTCGGTTGGGGGCACCAACCCCTTCCGATATAATATTTTTATTTTTCTCAGGTTTCACTGAGCCTTCTTACATTAAAATTGATTTTCTGTGAACCGGTCAACACGTTTTGCGTGATAACCATCAGGTCAAATAAGGCTAAACTTTGATTCGTCAGAAAACATTACAGAGATCCTGTTGGTTTGCGTCCAGTAAGTTTATTTTATTTTTTTTTCTGGTCAAGAGTGGCTTTTTACGGGTATTATTCTTAGCAATCCCATCTCGTTAAGCCGATTTTGAACTGTTTGAGTTGAAATATTATAACTAAATGATTTCTGTAACTGCTTTAATTATAAAGAACTTTTACTTGGGGCTCAGTGGAAAAATTAAATAAAACTTAGCACTAATAGTACACCAAACATACAGCAACTCTGACCTATGAATGTATAGCATCTTTCGATATCTCGCCAAAGGAATATACTTATTAATGACAATCGTTGCCCCATTCCTTGTGTTTATACCGCAGGTGGGCTTTGAGCCAAAAATGGTTTGTCAAAAAAATTTAACTGATTATGAGGTATCATAATAAATGAAAATTAATTATAATCAATTATTATTTCACTTACTTTTCCATGTCCTTTGAGTCGATAGTATTTGTCTCGTTTGGCTGATCGGTAGTATGTGGCAGGTCCGAGCTTGGTGGTGCTACCGTTACATAACCTCGTCGAGCCGGCACCAATGGAGGAGGAAGAATTGTTGGTGGTGTGACTGTTGTATGCAGAGGTACAAAACCATAACTTCGCCGAGTATTCACCCAATCCGGACTAGTAATTTCAGTTCCATTCGGACCGATAAGTTCCACATCATCACTATTGTCGTCGCCTTTTCCACCACCGTCAGCTACAGCACTGGGCGAAGAAAAACTTTTTGGCATTTCAAACGTGTTGCTATGCGCATTGTAGACATGATACTTCCAATCTGGGCTTACTCGATGATTGCGAGCGCCACGTGGCGAAATATTATTGCTATAATAGCTCCTTGAACTTAAGCGACGCAGTCTCGTCGGCCTTGTTTTATTGTAAACCTGTTCCACTTGAGCATTAGGGCCAAATGAGGACAATATTTCGGGCTGTACTTGTCGATATTGAAACTGAATCCTTTGCCGCAGTCGTTCTTCTTGTTGAGGTACAAAAAGTGATTTATGATACCGTTGTTGATGAGGGTGATGATATCGATTTCGCTGGATCGTCGATTCCGGTGATTGCTGCGAAGCAGCGTCTTTCTGCCCTATAATGCTGGCTTTTGCATAAACATTGGCATTGGAGAAAATAATAAGCACCGCGGATATGACTGCCCAATTCACAATTTTTGCCATTTTATCATACATATGTGCATATGTGTAAATATTTAAATTTTTGTATATTTATTCAGCAATTGGCTTTAATCTTATTTAATACTTTCATGAAATATTAAGAATTCAACCAAAAATATGAAGTACCTAAAAAGTGATGGGGAAAAATATTTATAAGTGAGTCCGAAATAAAATGCATATCAGAGTTTATTTAAAAAATTCTTATGAATTCATTGTGCTTGAAAATCCACTTTTGCCAACCACCAAATCAACATTAGTTTATCAATGTCGGATTAAACCCTTGAATTCCCACGACTATCGATTCCATACCTGTGTATCTACTTTGACTCAAGTATGTGGGTATGTAAGTTTTTATAGATAGATACACATACATACATATGCATATTTGAGCGGTATTATTTTCATAATTAATTTATTTTAATTTCAGAATCCTCTATTCCAAATAATCCGTTTGGGCGACAAACAGCAAAATCTTCATATCGCATGATTGAGCTTAGCATAATAATACGAAAATCGGTAGCCGTTAATTCGAGATACCATAGAAGTATGCACACATAAATACATACATATAGCACGTATGTATCCGTACCCTCTCTAGCGCTTAGGAATTCGTTGATGCATTTAATTATGAATTATGAATTCCAGGAATTTTCATATGACATACATACGTATGTACATACATATGTATGTATTATGTAAAGCGTATGTTCATATTTATGTATCTGCGCCTTTGTCTTCTTATGTAGAATAAGATACTTAAAGTTGAAGTATGTAGCATATTTATTTTACTGATATCCGGCAAAGCTAGAACTTCACATAAATTTAAGAATTTGATTGCTTTGTTGTATTACTTCCTAATTTAAATAATCACTAGGGAAGTAACGGTGAGGATGAAATGTTTTTTAGGAAATATTTGGCGATTTGAAGTTTCGGCAAATGATTTTTTAGTATAATATCTGTCAGATAAGTTCTGGTTGACTTAACCAAGACCCTTTCTTTCGATAAATAACCTTTTTTTATAACCAGAGTTTAACTAACAGATGGCTGCTAACCAGACAACCGCGAAAACGGTGCTTAGATTTTACTTAAAATGCTACCAAGGCCCGAAATATTGCGACTATTCCATATACATATATATATATATGATAGAGAAAAACTTAGAAATTTAGAAACTGCTTAAAACTTACTTCTAGGTTTTACACAAACTTGTAGGTACATATGATCAGGGTTCAGTATCAAAGTAGTGCTCAGTAAGAAACTACATTTTTTGTATAGCTTTATATGTTTAAATATACGCATGGTAAAATATGGAATTGCTTCCATACATAAAACTTTATTATTAAGCATGCCTCAATAATAATAATGCATATGGTAAGTAAAAGAAGCGTTTGCTGTTGAACGTGCCTTCAATTTATTGACCATCTGTCAGACAATGAATTAAGCATATGCGCCAATTAATAAGAAGCAGTCGCTGAAGTATGGATTACACTACGCGAGTGCTGAAGGAGTCGTGAATATTTCTTCAAACTGAAAAGTTTGTGTGATCGTCATCTCGATGGCGACGGGCTTAATTATTCAAATTGTAATTAATTTTAAATACAAACCGTCAATGACACTGGCGGAGACTAATGAACTGTAAAAAATATTAAGTGATATTACACACATATGGTAAAATTATTACACAAGTCCCTAAGCACCACATCGAGCAGACCTTTCCTCCGCTGGTATGTATGTACATATGTGCTCATAAGTGTTAATCAATAACTATTTTAACTACAAAAGTGAATGTGCATACATACGTAGATATGTACATATACATACATATACATATGTACATACGTTCTTGTAATAACATGTGTATAGCATACCCTGAGTCAACTATCATAAATAAACTACATACTTACTTTACAACTAGAAATTCCTAATTGAAATCGAAGTAATCAGAAAGTCCTTGATTACACTTTAAAATTTCGAAACGAAAGTAAGGGGAAGCGCTAAGTTCGGATGAAACCGATCATTTAATAATCTCGCTATTTGTAAGGATCTAAGCCGGGGAAATTCTTTCAATTGTTGGCAAGACTTTGTATTAAAAACTGTTGTAAACGAATGCATTATTATCCGACGAAATCGTTAAACAATTACAATCAAATTTGGCTTATTACAAACTTACGTCTATTTTAAGTCGTAGGCTCGCTTAGTTTCATTGCTATATTTTGGTTCGCGTCTGAAATATTTGTATTAAATCAACCAGTCAATTTTAATAATATTCAGTACTAAACTAAATTTTTAAAAAAGATCGACTTAACTTCATTTTAATTTTTGGAAGATAATTCAATCATTGACCAATATATTTGGCACAGTCTGCTAAAACACCGAAAATCTTTACACATGGGAGCTGGGTTAATGCGGTCAGCGATTTTACACATTTTCAGCATCAAGCTGTTGAATATCCTGTGCTATAAGTTTACTTAATCTTCCTAAGATATCTTATATATTGACCGATATATGTACTATATAAAGCCTAACGGAATTTTGAAATTCTTATATTGGGTATATGGAGCTATAGGTAGTATTGCCCGATTTAGCCAAACTTTGGCATTACGATAATCGACTCGGTTAGAAAGATAACTCACAGATTGCCTAATTTATATATTAGGTTGTCAAAAACGTCTTCAGGTATTTTCGCTAGTTGGCGCTGAAAGCGCGTAGTTCTAGTTTTATTCGTCGCATCGGATTATGCTATACCTTTTTGGAAAGCTCATTTCACGCGCTAACACGTGTTTGATTGATTGTCGTTTCTTTTAAGTCGTTCGTAAGTTGTAGCGTCGCAAACATGGAGCAAAATAAAGAGAAAATACGGCATATTTTAGTGTTCTACTACGATAAAGGCAAAAATGCATCTCAAGCCGCCAATAAAATTTGTACAGTTTATGGACCCGATACAGTTTCCATTTCCACCGCACAACGATGGTTTCAACGTTTTCATTCTGGTGTAGAGGTGGTCGAAGATGTGCCACGCTTCGGAAGGCCTGTGGTCGAAAATTGCGATAAAATCGCTGAATTGGTCGAAAGAGACCGGCATAGTAGCAGCCGTAGCATCGGTCAAGAGCTGGGCCTGAGTCATCAAAAATTAATTTCAATTTCAATAAAAAAAAAATTCAATAAAAATACCGCAAGACTATCGTGACCAGAAAAAGATGATTTCTGAGTTTTCCTAAAGTCAAATAGAATGTAGTCGTAGTTGTATTCGGATATCGCAAATTTTCAGAATGTAAGATAGTAATGCCAATATACATAATGTTATACACCCAACTCTTTTTTTTACACGGTAGATACGTTCTTCAGAAATCCGTGTAAAAAAAACGTGTAAAAAAACCGTGTAAAAAAAGTTGCGTTTCCTATAGAAAAAGGGGGGATATGTTCCATGTCATCTGAAAATCGTGTAAGATGAAATAAAGAACTACATTTACTTCGAAAAACGGTGTAAAAAATTTGATTATTATAAAATTTCAGATATGCATACAAATTGTATATTCATATGGCATTTAAATGAGCATTAAAACTTTAAATACATAATTCATACAGGTGAAAAATTGGTAGATTAAGCAAAAAAAAAAAAACGAAATCTGTCAATCCAGAATTACGAACAGAAAAATTGGAATAGAAAAAAGGAAAAAATATTTACATAGCTACATAATTATTTGTCGTTATTTGATAACAAGCGCAATAGTTTGCGACGAACTGGACTAAATGTCGGTATCATCGCTGGAGATATCCATTTCAGCACTGTAAATATCATGCGAACAAAATGTGTAGGTAAGAGTTATCGAATAAGGTTACTACTATGTATGTGCAAAGGTGCTAAGTGTGGTAAGAACAAACATAGTTACAAGATAGTGATTTTGAAACCGTATTAAATTAAAAAATTTTAACAAAAAACAAAAAACAAATTTTCAACCGTGTAACTTCAAAACCGTGTAAAAAGAAATCGTGTAAAAAGAAACCGTGTAAAAAAAGAGTTGGGTGTACATTGAAATTGATCGAGAACTTCCTGAGATAGAGTATTTCACTTCAAAGTAGGCGGGGCCAAGTCCTTTGTCCAATTTTTATATCAAATCCTTTGAAACTCTTCTATACTATCTTATTTGTGAAATTTTATGCTTTTGACGTATTTCATTTGTGAGTTATCGCACTTTAAATAGTTTTCACCATAACCCTTATATGCGAAGTGGGAGCGCTTATAATCCGATTTCATCCGCACTGTCAAAGGAGGTGGCAAAAATATTTACCCTGGCAGATTTTATTTCTGTACCACATATTTATAAGGTGGTAGGCCATGACCACTTTTTAAAACTTTTCAGCTCACAGATACTCCTTACCACTGCTATCTTTCTATCAAATTACAGTTTTATTTTATAAACATGTTTTTGTTTCATGTCATTTTGGGGTGTTGCAATGGTCCAATTTCGCCCATATGCAATACCAACCTCCCTTAGGTGTCAAGGAACAAATGTAACAAGCTTCATCAAGATATCTCAATTTTATTCAAGTTATCGCTTACACGAACCGGCGGATGGACAGTCACTCGAAATTTAACGCATCCTATCATATTAGGTCATTTTTACATATACAGGGTAGGCCATTTAAAGTTGACCCATTTGTTTGTTTGCCAAAATTAAGGCGTCGCGGATAATCAGCTGGGTTTAGTTTTTGTGCCATTTGAATTTTATATGGAAACATCTTCAAATCTTTATGAATTATGCGTCGGAGAGTGGTGCGAGAGATGTCTAATTCCTGAGAGCGGCGATAACTCGATGTCGATGGAGTCTCCTCAATACTGGCTCGTACAGCTTCGATATTTTCATCAGAACGTCTTGTGCCTTGTCTGGATGCATGACTGGCATTACTGAGATTACCGGTGTTCACAAATTTTGCGTATAAAGACTTAATTGTGTTCTTAACTGGAGCACTTTTCACTTTATTTTTTTTGCGAAACGCACGTTGAGTTAACACAATTGAAAAGTTATTTTGAATATAAAGCTGAACAATTTCAGCGCGTTCTTTTGGAGTGTACTGTTCCATGGTATAAATTGTCTTCGAATGACGCTTCTAACGCGGTATGACATTAGCCGATTTGTCAGCGCTGTTAAAAGTTACAGCGTTGCCAGATGGGTCAACTTTAAATGGCCTACCCTGTATATACATATGTATGTACATATTTTTCTCGATTAGTTTAGGTGATACAAATAACAGTTAAGCGAGTTCGAAATGACATGAATTAAGCCAACTATAAACGGTATACGGTCTTCATATGTATGTATAGTTTTAGGATTATTTTCAATGCATTCATGAGATGTAATTCACAAATATTTTGTACTTGTAGCACATTTATACATATTTGACGAATGGCATTTTGGAGGACTTCAGCATGAAAAAAACAAGTTGCTGGTATGGAACAGTCGACTGACTAGGGTCTGCAGGCTACATACATACATATGTTATTTGTGTATGCCTGCATTTCCACGGCAAAATCGAATCCACGCCAAATGCCATTTGAAGAATTTACGGAATCTGTCATTGTCATAATGGGAACAAAGAAGAACTCAGTCATCCATGATACGTTCGCCGGTTCTATAAGTCGTTTTTGACTTTTTGTCTCCCTTCCCTTCATTGAACTTTATTAATTTTTGACACTTTTTCTACAAATTCTCTGAAAAGCCAGCCAGTTTATTTGCCGAACGGCTGAATTCATATAAATCAAGCTCTAGGAACAAAAGCACCAATTTACTCGACTGTTGCCTTGTGAACACGCTACACAATCAATTAAAATCTGCACATCGTCAAACATTGCCGGACATACGACGAGTCACTTTAACAGCAATTAATTTTTTTTCCATTTCATGGTTTTGTGGCTATGTATAGTGGATACAACTATCAGATTGGCTCATATTCTTACTTTTATTCATTATTGAATCTCCACACCTAACTGTATATTGAAAATGAAATAACTGCATATTGTTTTGATGAAATTTTTTCGTTGACAACAATAATGTGTTATTTTTCGAGATATTTACGTAGTTCTGGAGAGATTCTCATTCCTTTAATTCTAGGACAAAAGGTCCTTAATATTGGTATAAAATTTATTTCAAAAGGTAATTCAATAAAAATGACCGGAAATATAGATCAAGGTAAATATACCGAAAAAATGCAAAATTTTAGAACCTGGATGAGGTTGATATCACAAATGACCAATACTTTATAAAGATTTTCAGGCCTATCAGGTAATAACTACCTATTTTTCATAATTTTTTAAAATATTTCGATACATTCCCCATCTGACCTACTTATTAATTGTATATTCGTTAAGAATGGCTGTAAATTTGGAAGATAGGTCATAAATCATTAACGTGTGCACATAACATTGTTTCTTCTGGTATATATGTACATATGTAATAATATATAAAGATATGTATATATACATTGTATATAAAGACGTCCAGTTAGTATGCAAATCATTGTGTAAGTATGTAAATGTCTGATTAAGCAGCTATTAAAAGCATAAGTTGTTTCCTGAATTTTCGCTTCAATTGTGGTTTTAGGGTTTTAGAGGGAATCAGAGTAAATTATTTATAACAGATATGTATGTAGTTGACAACAAAATTGTGCTCATGGGTGAATTAAATATCCGACTTTTTAAAAAGACTTAATAATTGCATTATACATACATATGTATGTATGTATACATGCTTATGATTCAACTAGAATGATCGCAGTGTTGTGGCAGCTTATTAAAATTCCGGGAGTTAAAGCAAACGATTTTCATCTGCATGAAGTCGACATGCGTATTATAAAAGCAAATTTATTTAGATTATAATTACGAGATTTAGTTTCCATATATATATAGTTATATACATAAGTTCATGCATATTGCTGAACATTCATATTACAAGTTTACGTCCAAAGGGAGACCGTGCCCGAGCCCACTCGACGACTGAACTTGTTTATTTTATTATTTATATCGCTGTTGTTACTGCACAAGGTAAACATCGCCTTGGTGCTACTCGAAAGAAGACAGATGGAAAATCTGCATAATGATCAGACACTGAACACTGCAATAACCGAGAGGCAATTCAGAGGCACTTTTTAAGACAATTTTCGAAGCAACAAATTAATTTATTTCTTTAGTAATGTATAAACACAAGTATAACAGAACAATGGCTGCTCCTACAAATTATTCTTAAGTCGCCTTCAAAAGTCGGATGGATACATTTCTGTATATTATATTATTCTTAAGGACTGTAGTTCAATCGGTACGTCAGATATTGTTTAGGTTTTGCACAATTTCTGTGTGTATTAAAGACACTTCACTTTTTAATTATACTGTGCAGATGTATGAATGGTCAGTACTGAATTATTTCTTGCCACTCCTTTGAATTCGAACATATACAATCACATATTTACCAAAATCCGTTTCTGAACGCTAAAATTTTAGAAAGCAACAACTATGGCGTACCGCCCGATTAACAATATCACGTTTATTTGTTAAATGTTGCGGTTCCGACGTTGCAACTTCTATGTCCGCTTGGTCGCTGTGCCGCGAGTCGACTGATCTCTACACTCAGACGCCAACTCTCGTTGCCAATTGTTTAAAGTTTAAACAAACGCGTTCAATGGCTTCTGCTTTGATGCAACTTCTACGTAATACATTCGCTTCCGCTTACGTCGGATTAACCAGCATGCGAGGAGATGATTCCATGTTCTCTGCGCACTCATTTACCAGCTTTGTGACAAACTTGCTGCTCGTCAGAACGTGTTTAATTGAGTCATGTTCACTTTCTTTGTTCGATGTTTTGTTTATATTTTTCTCTGGCTGCGTTCTCTGCAACGTCATTTACCCATGTTATTCTTGTAGAAGAGAATTTGCGTAGTTTTCTAGTTTACTGCATACATAATACCATATAATAGATATACTTCGGTTGAGTATCTACAGAAGTGTCAGCAGCTTCCTCGTTGCACAGTAGTTTTTGCCACTGTTCTCTGGTTGGACATGATATTTAACTATGCCAACCGTTTTGTATTACACCCAAATCGTTTATTGTGAGTCCAATTACTATATTTTTATTTCAAAAGCTATGAAGTGTTGTCACAGCTAAGTTCAGCATATCGTCTTATTCTGCTGGAGTGTTAAGTTGCTAGTTTAAATTCGTATGTATGTAGGTATTTCTTCCTCTGTGGGTTGGATGCTGTGGCAATAAGAAGAGAGTAATGGCTGGCTGGGATTCTACACCAACGAATACTTATGGGCGTAAGATAAGAGAAGCCAACTGCTTCAGCAAACCTATCTCAAGATGCATGTGTATACTTATATATGTATGTAAGTTTATCAATGCGCGTGTGGGAATAAATTGCTAATATAAAATGTTAAGGGACAATATTTTAGTCAAAAACATAACAAAAATAATAATAAACAGATACATGTTAATTTTACAATAATATTTTAAACCAATAGAGAAACGATTTAGTCGTATATGCTCTCACTTCAATTCAGTTCATTGTCAATTACAATTTTGAATGAAGAAGACTTGTATGTAAGTACAAGAAAAATAAGCCAATTCAGTTCCTTTACAAAAAATTCGAGTACTATTTGATAGGCATATTAACACGTAATCACTTGATTAAATACACCAACATTACTCAATCGATGAAGGGTCTAATTTATAGTTTATACAGTGAATCAAAAAAGTTTTGGCACAGGCGTTGTCTTTGCTGAAAAATCTATTCGAAATTGAAATGACAATTTTCTTAACCAACTTTTGGACCCGGTTCGTATTATTAGCTTACAAACGCTCATGAAGGAGGTTCTGCATAAATTGTGAGTAAGACAGTCATAACTTTGAAGTTGTAGATAATTTCATCTATCTTGGAACTAGCGTAAATACCACCAAACAATGTCAGCCTAGAAATCCTGGATAACTCTTGCCAACAGGTGCTACTTTGGACTGAGTAGGCAATTGAGAAGCAAAGTCCTCTCTCGACAAACAAAAACAAAAAAAACAAGTCGTTCATAATTCCCGTCCTGCTATATGGTGCAGAGGCTTGGACGATTTCAACAACGGATGAGTCCACGTTGCGAGTTTTCGAGAGGAAAGTTCTGCGAAAGATTTATGGTCCTTTGCGCGATGGCCACGGCGAATATCGCATTCGATGGAACGATGAGCTGTACGAGATATACGATGACATTGACACAGTTCAGCGAATTAAAAGACAGCGGTTACGCTGGCGCGCGGTTGTTAACTCGGCTATAATCGCGTAAGCGGTGTCTACGCCAATTAAGAAGAAGAAGTTAAGTTTATGGCAAATAGTATATGCTTTACTTTTTTATTTTAATTTTTTCTTACTACTCATAATTATTTTAAAGTTGTTCAATTTTCAATCATTTTATGTCAGTCCAAAAATTAAATTAATTATAAAGTGAGAAAAATTCGACAGATGTTCGTAAAGTTACAATGAGTTTGCATGTGCAGCAAAAATCTTATCGTGAAATTGGGAATATAGTGCAGAGACCTTATTCAAGTGTGCAAAATATAATAAAGCACTACATCAACACCGGAAATTTAGAGCGTGAGAAAAGATCTGAACACCAAAAAAATTCGCTCTACGTCAGAAATAGCTGCAGTGACTCAGAATCCGAGGATTTCAGCATTTAAGCGATACGGACAGAATAGGCAAATATAACTTTAACCTAGATGGAAGCATGTGTCGATGTTTAGGAGCAGTTATTCAGGCCAAAGGAGGTTTAACAAAATATTATAATTAAAAAAATCGGATTCAAAACAATATTTTCCATATGTGTATCCTTTTTTTTATGTAGTATCTTTAATATTTTCATTATAACATGATTATCTTTAAAAATATGTAATTATATATATATGTATATAAATATTTGATTATTATTACTTTCTTATATTCAAAGGGCAGCCTTTAACTTTTTAATAAAGTTTACGGTGTGCCTAAACTTTTTTGATTCACTGTTCGTAGCGTGTCATCAACGAGTTATCTAAATTTTTCCACGGTGACTCGTGGCTGCCACAAAGTAAGAGTGGCTTGAAGCAATCAACACACAAGGTGCTAGCAAACAATCAATTTTCATGTGCTCAAGCTCTGGCCCTGGCTGATATCTTAATCTAAGGCAGTGATTACATGAGTTGGTAAATTATAATAGATAGATTAGACTAGTAGAGCACTATTGATACATGATTGACTCATTAAAATATATAATAAAGCTACGAGAGCTTCTCAATGTGTGTATAGTATTGATGCGGTGGGGTTCTTCGTTTATTTGAACTTCTGTGGATCATTGACACTTTGAGACTTACTGGTATACCTAAATAAAACGGACGGCAGTTAAACTCACTATATATATATTTTTTTCATACAATGAACATATCAAGCAAGAACATATATGTGTGTACATACATATGTATGCACATAAAAGATGTATCAACACAGTGTTACCGCAAGGTGATGCATTTAGATGAAATGCTTCCTTTCTTTTTACGTCGAACACGTTTTTGACCAAATGAGGTAACAAGTTGACTTCTATGCAATTGTTAAACAACAAAACTGGAATCAATTACAGAGGCTACTGTTAGCAATGTTGTCGTGCTACAAACAAGGACAAATAAAACTGCTGTACGAGAACGACTAGAAGAAGAAATTTTCATTATAAAACAGGAAACAGTTAAATTTCGGTATAAGGTCACTGGACCCTGGATCGAGCATGGTACAGTGGAAAAAATAGTAAGACTTTTTAATTTAAATTTCGCGCGAAAACACATTCCTTGAAATTTTTTTTTCTAGGTTGGTAAGACTGTCAGTGAGTTCCATTAAATTTTGTGTGCGGAATCAAATTTCAGGTCCGAAATGTTCAGAATGTTGGAAAAGGCCTGCGGTGATAATTGTTTGTCGCGAGTAAGTGTTTTTGATTAGTACAAATTATTCAGAGAGGGTCGAGAACGCATGGACAATGAACCGTGTCCAGGACGTTCATCAACATAAATTTACAATCAGCACGTCAATAAACTAAAGGAATTGGTGCTTGAAAATCAGCGATTAACATTCAGAGATCTTACTGGCGTCGTTCAAAAGGCTCAGTGAAACCATTTTGAAAGATCATTTGGCCTAGAAAAATAAAAGCGCGAATGATGCCAAAATCATAACATTTTTCGGAAAACAGCGTCACGTTAACGTCTGTGAAACAATGCTTTCCGACCACCAGTATGTCATGAAACGTATTTATTACTGGCGATGAGTCTTGGATCAATGCTCACGACCCCGAAAAAGACGATCAATCGGCCGAATGTAGTGGAAAAGGTGAGCCGAAGCCTAAAAAACCACATCAAAGTAGGTTAAAAATCAAGGTTATGTTAACTGTTGTTTTCATCGGTTATCGAAGTGTGGTGCACTCCGAATTCCTGCCAATCGGGCAAACTGTCAACAAAAAATACTATTTGAGTGTTATGCGTCGTTTATGCAAAGCTATTCATAACTCTTGGTTTTTGCATCATGATAATGTACCGTCATACTGCATTGATTTTTCGTGAATAAATGGACCCAATCAACCAATACCAAGAAATTCTTATATTGGAGTAGAGCCCAGCCAGCCATTACCCTACTTAATTTTTTGCCACAGCACTCAACCCACAAATAATGAAATATCTATCTATGCACATACATACATATGTACGTATTCTCTTAACATTCCGGGTTTGAAAAAACTTTTAAGGAGACGCTAATTCTACGAATAAGTAAAATTAAGGGTTACATTACCTGTTGAACACACCTCATACTTACATATGTACATATGTAAGTACAAAATTACATTTCAAACTGCACTTTACATAACTCGTCGGAACTCGGTCTCTCTCAATTTTTTGAACGTGCTACCTAAGACTACCATTTTGTATGCCCACATGTGCCGTTATTCTATTTAAAGTTCACCGTATATGCTCTTTCATAAGCAGCGCCTTTGTCCATTTATTTGGTGCTTTTATTCATTTGGAGTGTTACAAATTTGGTTGGTTGGTTGGTCGTGAACTCTTAAGCAGCTGATATACATATGTACATACATGCATTGCATGTACATATGTACATATGTATGTATGTTCACAAGCGTGCATCGAATGATGAATCGAATTTCGCTCTTGCATTGTGATATTGTTTTCCCTCTTATAACACTCGTATTACCGTAGTTAGCTGCTTGTCGCTGGTTTTAACAAAGATTAATATTAACGAGCTTTTGATTGAGCCGATGAAACTTAAAACTATTACTGTGTTGTTGTACTTCTACACAATACACTGAATCTTCCTAATGAAGCACGCCCACATTGGAAAATTGAACTTAAAAAGAAATAGTCGATCTGCAGTTGACCCGCTGAGACACGCTGATATCAATAACCCACTAACGCATTTCTTCCGTTTAACATTGCATTCAAAGGTGTTTAAGGCAATTAATTAAAATGGTAGACGCAATACAAAACAAATGTATGTATGTAAATGCTGAAATTGCTGCTGAAGTGGCTGATGTAAACATTGCCACGGCGATTGGACCGATGACCCATATGTATACGTGTATACATACCTTCATGTGTATACAGAGAAATGATACTAGTCAGACACCAGTCACAACTAGTAGTTCCTAATTTAACTCGAATCAGACTTACATATTTTTAGGAACACTGAAAAATACCAGTTTTCGATATGGAAAAAGACAATCGGCTGACTAGTTGGGTATTTGGTTCAAAGCAGTTGGCAAGTAGTGTATTACTAGTTGACTTGGCTGCAAGATGCTTGCGCGTACTCTCATACTCGTATATGTTTACAAATCAGTGATCAACATCGACACCTACATACATAGGCATTTGCATATTCGTGCATATAAGTGTTAGAGCAGACAACTCTGCCGCACAGTGACTGCGAGCACGAGCGGACATTTTAAGCCAGGTAAATGAGGGTCATATTCAATAATGAAATATTAGCACTTATAAATATTTAGATTATTATTTTTCTAGACTGAACAGTATGAACACTTGTATATACTTTTTATTTTACAAAACTTTGTTGCAATATAAAATACTCGCTTCGAAAGGAAACTGACACACTGTAATTGGTTTATAAATGATTTTTATTGACACAATAAGCTGCATCTTTGCCACTTAATATGATGGAGGTAATAAAAACACTGATAAAAGTCAACTGAACGGTAGTTGGAAGACGCTGGCAAGGGCACATAATGAAAAATTAATACTTTAAAACCCACTGAATTAAAAAAAAATTATTACAGTCAATAAATTTCATTGAAATCGAGTATATATCGCTGGCCCAAAAAGCTTGCGGACTGTTATTTCCTTTAATACAAGTAACATTTTTCCATGCGGATATCTTACTACACGTCAATTGTTAGATTTTAGTCAGGAACAAACCAGTTCTAAAGGTTCTATATAACTGTTTAGTTCAATTTATAGATCACGAAACTCACTCGATGAGCAATTGATTTTTTGTTTAAAAAATACAAAAAATCTGATGCTTTTTGTCACTATACTATATAGATATGTAGGTATGCTAAACAGATGTATTTGCTTCACACATACTTTCACTTTAAGTGGAATACATGCGTATGTTTAAATATGTATGTAAAAAAAAAATTAAAACGATTTTATAAAAAAAGTAATAAAGTGTATAAAAGCTTGCTGTCGAACCTTTAGTATCAAGCGATTCATCGAAACCAGCAAACTGTAATATTATCAAGCCAGAGGGTATGCCCCTAAGTATACCAAAACGAAAATGAAATGCTCAAAGTCCAATGAAAAGTAAATGAGCTTACCCAAACCGCCAAAACACTTAGCATTGAAGAACCGTGCCAAACTTAAAGCATGGCGGATCAAACTCAAATCCATACGGTAACACCCAGCAGCTGCAATTGCTGCTGTCTCAGAACAAAGGGCTTGGGCTTGGCGACAATATCAAATGTCTGCTAATAGCCGGATCCTTTTATTTGTGCTCCCATTTGTAGGCCATATGAATACGAGCGCTAAGGTAGAAAACGGAGTGAACCGAAAACAACGACTCAGAAATACTATATTTTTTGTAACACATGAATATACATATGTACATATGTGTGTGCTTTTGTTGTGGGACTGGTGTCCGCACCAGACATATGGGTGTGTTTGCAGCCATGAATGTGTACACACTTAGGCATGCACATGTCACAATTTAAGCAGATAGTTGTAATAAATGTACATATTTCAATATGTCGACTTTTTAATTATTAAGTAGATATGGAACTACTTCAGTAAAGCTAAAAAGTTCGTAACATTTTAAAGAAATTCACAAACCATTTTGATTTGTATAGAGATCTTGAAATGAAAGCGTCCAAAATACAGCTTGTGCAAGAATTGAAGACCTTCGCAAGCGAAATCCCTTCGCTTTATGGGCTTTTGAAGAGTTCCAAGAAGACCCGCCTTTTTGGAGCTAAACTTTGTTCAGCGATGAAGCCCATTTCTGGCTCAATGGCTGTGTAAACAAGCAAAATTGACGCATTTGGGACGAGTAAGCTTAAGAAATTCAAGAGCTGCCATGTCATCCAGGCAATAAAACGGATTGGTGTAGTCTGTGGGCAGTGGAATCATCGGTCCATATTTCTTCAAAAATTATTGACGGTGACAATGACGAAAGTTATCGCGCCATGATAACTGACTATTTGATGCCTGGAGTTGAAGCTCGTGATCTTGGTTTCAACAAGACGGTGCCACTTCCCACATATCTCATTAATCAATGGATTTATTGAGAGAACACTTCGGTGAGCAGGCGATTTCCCATTAAGGGCCTGTCGATTGACCATCGCGATCGTGTGATATCACACCGTTAGACTTTTTACTGTGGGGATGAAGTCTATCTATGTATGTCGAACGAGTTATCGAAATTTCGACACAACGGATGGATCATCGCAACTACGGCCAACATTTGAAAGAGATAATCTTAAAAAAATGCGAAAAATGTTCTTTCGAATGGAAATAAAAATTCCCCATTAAATTTGAAGTTTCTGTTTTTTTTCTTTAAAAATGTAGGTAACCTAGAAATGGATCATCAATGGATCATAAAAACTGAACGATCAAAATGATGAATGGACACTTATTATTTGACAAGTTATTTACATCAAATTCGGCACAGATTACTGTTTGAGTTTGGAGTACAATCTCCGAAGAAATTGTTTAGATCGGACTACTATAACTCTTTGAGGTTTTTTCTTGTTTTTTTTTTTTTTGTTTATTCAACTCAAACTATCTATTCAAGATTAAGCTTATTTTTCAATAGCACTTAGTGGTAACAAATATTTGGCCGGTTCAAATCCAGTCAGCCTTGAAACTTGCTTGTAAGCAGTTTTTACATTCAAGAATTCGCCAAACTTGATGCCAGCTGCTATGCGATATTGCAAAAATTATATGCATATGTATATATGAAAAATGAATAGAGCGCCCTTGGAATTTACTTCAAATTGATCATAAAACTTGTAAGAAGGGCTAAGTTCGGGTATAACCGACTCATGCAAGAATTAAAGCCTTCAAGTACATAAGGCTTGTTAGCTTTATGGGGTCTAGGGCGAAATATGCACCGCTATAAAAAATACACGTTCTCTTAATTTAATTAAGATAACTCACATATTGGGCGATATATGCGATATAAAGTTCGAAGTTCGAAAATCTTTATATATGTAATGAGGGCTATATGAGGGAAAGTATTGACCCGATTCAACCCGTTTGTAACACTCAGACTATACACTACTATAAGGAACGGATTCTCTTCATATTTCAATTATATATCTCACACTTGTACCAATATTTTCGGTAAAAAGTAAACTACATATAAGTACTGGAGTACATATATTTTTGGCACCTAGGGGTTTGAAGGGTTTTGATTCGATTAAGACAATTTTTGACCATAAGGTGACATATTTACAAATTTAAATTTGTGTTATGTAGGAAGGAAGTAGGTTATAACCCGATTTCGTTTACTTTCACACTGTTACGTAGAAATGTCAAAGGAATTTTATGTGCCAAATTTGGTTGAAATCGAGAAAGAGATTTATGCTAAATGTGGGTAACCATTGTTCAATTTTAACCCCCACTCCTTTAAACTTCTCTCATATTATCTCGGGGGTTAATGTCTATGGGTATTTAATAATTGATTTATCGTGCTTTTAGTAGTTTTTAACAGTACCGTTATATGAGAAGTGAGTGGAGTTATCCTCCGATTTCATCCATTTTCACACTGTCAGTAAGAGTTCGTATAATATTTGCTTTAGGTGAATTTGTTTGTTTTAGCTTTAGTGGCTTAAGAGATATGTACATTAAACAGTTTATAGGGTGGGACCACGCCCACTTTTTCAAAATTGTTAGCTCATAGGTGCCCTGTGTTATTCCGCTCCTGATCTGCTTCAAATTACCGTTTAAAATCTTAATTTAGTGCTCAGTTTCGTGACAGTGGTCCGAATACGCTCCTCTACGAAACGTCCTTACTTTTTTGTCAAGAAACACTTGTGCCAAGTTTCATCAAGATAAGTTAATTTTTACTCTAAATATTGCTTGCAAAGACTGACAGAGAGACAGACGGATGGATGGACGGACAACTGGTTGCAAAAAGTTGTATAGTATTTCCTAACTCATTTTCTAGTGTTTAATCATTAATAAAAGCACTTCCTAAAGCACATATGTACATACTATATGTAATTTTAGTATAGATGCATATCACGATTATCGTGTTCAAACAGTGATAACAGCCCCCTCCTCGTACAACCAATGACAAACGAATGGAATAGAATAGAAAAACATATGTACATATGTACATATGTATGTATGTATGTAGTATGTATGAAAAAAATTCAACTTTTGTGCAAGTTTAACAAGATTTGTTAAAAATAGAGGACGTGAAAAAATTTTAATAAATAATTCAAACAAGTGGCACCCAAATTACTCAAAACTTTTTATCATAACTTTCATTATTATTTTTTACTGGTGAAAAACCGCCATTTTAATAAATTTATTTTCTAATGACATAAATTAATTGTGTTTAGTCACGTTTTGTTGTGCGGAAATTAGCAATAACAAGTAAGGTAGTTCAAAGTTCGGATGGAGTTGATTGGAACAAATTTTGAATATTACATATGCTATTTCGATATGTTTGTCCAAGCTATGCTAGCAATGCTAGCTCAAATAGTGGAAAAAGTTATATACGAGAAACTTAGTATAAAAATTCACATAAATACATAAACATATTTGTAAGTATATATACGTTTACATATATATATGCATTTACGGTATGTGTACATTTAAGTGAAGTATTTTAAGTATAGAAAAGTCAACTTCCTTTTTTAACGTGATGATATTGGCGTTACACCGGAAGTATTTAAACGTATACGCAACCATACATACATACATGTATGTATATTTTTGTATTAGATACGCATTATCAAATCGATGCATTAGTCAGCTGTCTCGGGTTGAAACGATGATAAATTTATGCATATTCAGCCAGAATAAAATGCTTTGTGAGTGTTGAGGTGACATACTGACAAAAGAATTGTTATAAAATAATTAAGCATTCTGATTGTTATGTAAAGTATCTATATATAAAGTTATATATGTATATACGACTTTATGTAGTCAATAATTTTTCATTCTTTGACTGATTCCTTTTCAGGTGTGCAAGGTGCTTCAAAATATACATTCAAGAAAGACATGAACAAGCCATCTACAATTGGGACACTTGTGATTCTCAATATTTTTAAAGAATGCAATAAAGTTAAATTTTTCAATTTATACTTCCAATGTTAAAATAATATATGTATGTATAAATCATGTATAAACTTCGGAAATCTTTTTTAATTATTTGCATTATTCATTAGATGTTTTGGTTTTTGAATCAAGAAATGTGGAGGCATGTACAAGTATGTTAAATTT
This sequence comes from Bactrocera zonata, assembly GCA_037783105.1. NCBI lineage: Eukaryota > Metazoa > Arthropoda > Insecta > Diptera > Tephritidae > Bactrocera > Bactrocera zonata. Next base: position 36,999 of record JBAWJQ010001409.1, on the reverse strand, counting down.
GTTTACACGAGAGAGAGAAACAGAGAAGCACCACATGAAAAGAAAAGGACATCATATGTATTTCCGAATATAATAAGTTATATACCATGCATACAATTTAAATATGAATATTGCCGTGCTTTTGTGCAATTCATAATATCTATCTGCCATGTGATGGCGATTTAAAACTTGTAGGATCTGCCATCTGGCGGTTAAATTTAAGCTACAACCACTAAGAAGAGAAATTAAGCATATATGTATGTATATATGTAGATATATTATATTAAACTTACATATTTGTCTATATAATAAGGGTACTCATTTAATGTGGCATTTATATAATAGTGGCAAGGTGAATAAAAAGAGGTGACGCCATTTTTCATATTTACGACTGCATTTATGTTACATCCTTGTACATGTTAAAATAGAGTTGTATATACAAACTTATACGTATACATATATTGTAGCTGAAAACATTTACATTGTCAAAAAAGTCTTGCGATATTTTTATTGAATCAATTCGTGTGGCACCCATACATCGAGCTTCTTAGTGACTCCAAGCTTCTTCAAATGGTTTATAACGGTTTGATGACTACTATGTCGGTCTCTTTCGACCAATTCAGCGATTTTATCGCAATTTTCGACGACAGGCCTTCCGGAACGTGGCGCATCTTCGACCACCTCTACACCAGAACGAAAACGTTGAAGCCATCGTTGTGCGGTGGAAATGGAAACTGAATCGGGTCCATAAACTGCACAAATTTTATTGGCGGCTTGAGATGCATTTTTGCCTTTATCGTAGTAGTACTGTAAAATATGCCGTATTTTCTCTTTATTTTGCTCCATGTTTGCGACGCTATAACTCACGAACGACTTAAAAGAAACGACAATCAATCAAACACGTGCTAGAGCGTGAAATGAGCTTTCCAAAAAGGTATAGCATGACCCGATGCGACGAATAAAACTAGAACTACGCACCATTCGTTCGTCGTTCGTCGTTGTGTACGGTTGTTTTTTTCATATCGTGCGCACATATACTACGTACTCGCTGCATAACTTCTCGTTACTTTCTGTACGAGCAATATAACCTAGCTTTGACATTTTGTGCTTCAGTTCGTTATACTTTCCGCGTGTTTTTTTATACTTTTCATTATAAAGTTAAACCCACAATTTAATCGGGCAATAATTTAATTTCTTTTCGCAATGCCCCCTGGGGCCAACAGGCTGGGGGATAATAGGTTTGCACTATTATCCCCGGGTCCAAAAAACAAGAGAAAAAAGCCAGAAAACTCAACGCTGGAATTCTTCCCGGAATTACCTATTACTAAGAAGGATGATCCCAAGTACCTTGTAATCAAATCACAGGACGTCAGGAAACCTATTGCATCCACTTCTTGCTTTGCAGTACATAAAGGTATTCAAGCCATAAGCAAAGACATCAACAAAATCACTTCGCTTCGTGACGGCAGCCTACTACTTTTGGTCAAGAACCAAAAAATCGCTGACAAATTTTTACAAACCAAACATCTTCCCGGAGCTGGTGCTGTGGTGGTATCTCTTCACAACTCTTTGAACTCAGTAAAGGGTACAATTTACGCTCCATTTATCTGTCAGCTTACTGATGACGAAATAATTGATGGTCTAAAAGAACAAGGAGTATCTGATGTTTATAAATTTACCAAGATAAACAATGGTGATCGTGTGCCTACTGGTGCTTTATTGTTAACTTTTGATAAATATACTTTACCTAGTCGTATTGAAGTTGCTTGGTGTACCCTTGATGTCCGTCCGTACTATCCCAATCCCATGCGCTGCAAGAATTGTCAGTTGCTGGGTCATACTGCTAAGCGTTGTAATAAGTCCCCATCTTGTTCTATCTGCAACCTTCCCCCAAATCATACCCCTCCCACTGAATGCGGTAGAGTCAAATGTGCTAACTGCGATGGTGAACACCCTTCTTCCTTTAACGCCTGTCCAAAATACGTCCAGTCAAAAGAAATACTCAAAATTAAAACTATCCACAAGTGTTCGATGCGTGAAGCTATCAATTTATACAAATCTCAATTGCCTTCTACCCCCTCACCATTCTCTTATGCTAATGTAACAGCTTCCAACAACAATTCTCACTCAAAAAAATACATCAACAACGATAAAACTTCAAACACCATAGATTCTAATGACATCATTAAAGCTACAACTTCAAAACATAACGCTTCATCTCCTACCAACATACATTCAATCCATAATGATTGCCCCGAAACCCCTTCTCCCTCCGTTTCTTCCCTTTACAATTCTCCTTCTCCACCCTTCTCACCCCTTTCCACTACTACTTCTCCTACCACTATAACCTGTTCCACAACTTCACCTGTACCCCCCTCCCATCCACAATCACATACCCAAGTACCCATAGATACATAATTCTAGATATTAAATTCCAATTAAAACTTACATTTTTCATACTTTGTATATACTTTAATTTTCTTTATTTTTGCTATGTTAACTTTCCTTCAATGGAATATAAACGGATACATTAATAACTACTTTGAACTTGAAATTTTAATTAAAAAATATAACCCCTCTGTAATATTATTAAACGAAACGCATATTGCAAACAATATATCAGCTTATACCCCAAAAGCATATGCTGGTCATTTTTATAACCTTCCTTCCATCACATCAAGCAAACAAGGTATTGCAATCCTGATTAAGAGAAGTATACCGCATAATATTCTCCCAATACCTCCTTCGAATATCTCTTCCGTTGCCATCGAAATTTCCTCCCCCAAAAAATCATAATCATCTGTGCATATTCCCCTCCTCACCAAACTTTTACTTCAGCAGACTTCTTTAACCTTCTCCCTTCTTGCTCGACTCCTTTTTTACTGGCTGGTGACTTCAATGCCTGGTGCCCTCTTTGGGGTTCTTCTTCAACCAACTCCAGAGGCCGCATTATTGAGGATGCTGTCCTCTGTTCGGACTGTGTTGTCCTTAATGATGGCTCCCCTACCCATTTCTCCACCCATTCCACCTTCACCCATATAGATCTTACAATTTGTTCCAGTTCACTCTCTCCCAAAGTTGTTTGGCACTGTATAGACAATTTGCATGGTAGCGATCATTTCCCTATCATAGCCAAAATCTCCTCCCATAATTCCAATTTCTTCAAACCCAGAATATTTTTTAACACCGATTCAGCTGATTGGCCCAAATTTCAAGATTTTTGTTTACGTTACTCAGACACCCTCCCTCCTGCAGATACTATTAATCAGGAAACTGCCATAATTCAGAAGATTATAAGATCTGCTGCCAACCAATCTATATCTCAAACCTCTCCTAATCCTCCTTGGTGGGATAGTGAGCTATCTTCTCTCAGACTGCATAAGCAACAAACATGGCATCATTTCAAACAAAATCGTTCATCATCAAACCTTGTTGCTTATAAAAAAGCTAATGCCATCTTCAGAAGAAAAGCGAAGCAAGCAAAAGTTAAATCTTTCCAGAAATTTACCAGCAGCATTAATTCCTCTTCTAACCCTAAAATGATTTGGTCAAATATAAGAAGACTATCTGGCAATATTTCTTTCTCTCCTATTCTCTCACTCAACTCCTCTCAAGGCAATCTACTACATCCACAGGATATAGCTTTAGAATTCGCCAAATTTTTCTCGTCTAACTCCTCTGATTATAATTTCTCCTCTGAATACTCGTCTAATAAGAACTCTTTACTTGCCTATAATTACGTTTCATCTACTTTATCCCCTTCAGCTGAATACCTCGACTCAGATATATCTTTAATAGAACTCAATATAGCTCTTTCTACGGTTAAAGGTAAAACGCCTGGGTTAGATAAAATTTCCTATCCTATCATCAAACATCTTCCTCCTCACCTCCTCAAACGACTTATCAACCATTACAACAATATTTATCGAACTGCCACCATACCCCAAATCTGGAAAACCAGCGCAATCATTCCTATTCTAAAACCTGGCAAACCTCCGTGCGAAGTTACCAGCTATCGTCCTATTTCCCTTCTACCCTGTCTAGGCAAACTTTTAGAAAAAATTGTTGCTACTAGACTCTCTTGGTTTCTCCATTCCAATAAACTCATTCACCCTAATCAGGTCGCATTCAAAAAAGGACACAGCTCTATCGACGCTCTTTTACACCTTGACCACTTCATATGTGACGCTTTAGCTAATAAAAATCACGCTTCTCTTCTTTCGCTTGATTTCGAAAAAGCGTTTGATCGCGTGGGCATACATGTAGTTTTAAGACAATTAATCAAATGGAAGGTTGGCCCCCGTATATTTAGTTTTGTTAAATCCTTTCTTTCTAAACGCAAAATCAAAGTTCTGATTTCTGGCATATCTTCACCGACTCTTCCTTTGGATAACGGCACTCCTCAGGGATCACCGCTATCAGTTATTCTGTTCACCATAGCATTTGATGAAATCAGTTCTATCCTTTCTTCCTTCCCTAATATTCAGCATCAATTATATGCTGATGATCTCCTTCTATTTTCAAAATCTTCTGACCTTAGTGCTATATCCTCTACCTTTAAAGAAATCCTTTCTCAACTATCCCTATGGTCCCTTTCCTCAGGCGCTTCAATTTCGTACTCAAAATCCTGTCTACTCCACATTTGTAAAAAACATAATTGTAATTTTCCACCGATTTCTTTCAACAATGTAAATATTTCATGTTCTCATACTCTTAAGTTTCTTGGATTAATTCTAGATAGTAAATATGCTTTCAAACAACATTGTGAATATATTAGAAATAGAATTACTAAAAACTCAAATATTGTTAAGTACCTAGCATGCAAGCGTTCGCTCATTGGCCCGTCTTTGTTAATTAATGTTGTCAAGGCACTCATACTCTCCGTCATCAACTACGCTCTTGAAATATATGGGCATCATTCAAAAAGTCACCTAAAATTGTTGGCCGCACCGTATCACTCAGCTGTTAGAAGATCGCTTCGAGCATTCCCCACGTCACCAATCAAAAATATGTTAGCAGAGTCCGGTCTTCCCTCTCTGATAGACAATATGGAAGACACCACATACAAATTATACCCGAAGATCATCCTTGGTTCTAACCATGTGCTTCAAGATGCCTTTTCTTCATCATCAACTCGTATCCGACCTCCAAAAGTTGAGTCAGCTATATATAAATGCACCTTTTTTGCCAAAATAAACAACTTACCACTAAAACCTGCTAAACTTCCTAAACGTCGTCATCCTCAATGGTTGATTCCAATAAACACGTTTATTGATAACCTAGCTCGTTTGCCTAAATCCACCACACCTAATGCGATCTATGCATCAGAATTTTGTGAAATTATGAATACTCTGAAACATGGCAGTTGGAGATTTATATTCACGGATGGTTCAAAAAAATCCAAACCTCTTTTGCGGTCGTTAGCGAGAAAGGAAAGCCAATCTCATATGGACTACTTTTCCCCTTTTGTTCGATATTCATTGCTGAAGCCACTGGGATTTTACATGCTGTTCTACATGCCGCAAAAAGCCCTGGAAAATATGTCATATGCACCGACAGCTTATCATGTTTCCAAGCCATTCAAAATTGCAACAACCACACTAACATCATCACTGCAATTAGAGAATATCTTATTAAATATGAAAATAAAATTAAGATAATGTGGGTCCCAAGCCACACTGGATTATCCGGAAATAATTACGCTGATTTACTAGCAAAGAATGCATCCAACACGCCCACAATTACATTCAGTTTCTTCATGAAATCTGATATATTCCGACTCATACACCAAAATAGGCTCTCTAAATTGGCACTCGATTGGGTCTCATATAACCACCATTACTCAATAGTTAACACAGCCAGAATCAAACCGCTATACCCATCAACAGTAGCAACCAATTTTATAACACCTTACATTCGCCTACGGATTGGACATACTATACTGACGCATGCGCACCTCCTCGGAAGAAACAGTACCATCTGCTGCCCGTTCTGTAACTCAACAACAACCGTGCTCCATATATTAGAATTTTGCCCAACTCTGAAAGAAAAGAGAGATTGCCACTTCAACACAGATCCGATTACCCTCCTTTCCAACCCTACGGAAGAAAATATAAAAACCATCTATCGTTTCCTTAAAGATTGTGATCTATTGAGGAGAATATAAAACCAACACATTCTTCAACGGACAGCTGATAGCCTTTGAAGCTAGCGCTGCATGCCTTAGGTTATACATATAGTATTAACTTTGTATAAGCTTTTATAAATAAAAAAAAAAAAAAAGAACTACGCACTTTCAGCGCCAACTAGCGAAAATACCGCAAGACTTTTTTGACAACCTATTATTATCCCATATTTATCTCGATTAGCTTTGGTTGATACAAACTTAAGGTGAACAAAACTATTATACTCTGTAGCAACATGTTGCAGAAGTATAAAAATATACTCCGGACTAAGAAGCTTGAATCTTTAATCTACTATTCATTAGTACACGTATTCCTCTTTTCATGTAAAACTGCCGCATGCCTTTTTAAAGTAACTTTCTCAAATATCCGTATCTGCTTGGCGTTCCGAATTGTTTTTCATTCCCGACTGCTCAGCGAATCCCGTCACTTTAGAAATCTTAAAAATTCACTCAAATTATTTCAAAAACATTTTTAAATTTAAATTTTCGTTTCCTCTCCTCTTCTTTACCATATTTTGTTAAAATTTTTTTTTGGACTCTTCTGGATATTTAAACAAACATACATAATAAATTCAGGACTTGGTCCCGAACGAAAATTATTTACGGAATATATCCTAGTCATTCTTTAATCTACAACCAGTCCACCAGGAATTTACATACGGATCATAATACATATTTACTGATATATTGGACAAAGGAGCAAATACAGTGAAAAGATACGGAAGAAGTCACGAGGAGCTATACATACAAAAATTCGTTAGAATAGTTTAGTATGTCACGGTTTTTTACGTTATGGAAAAGCCCGGAAGATGGCGTAAATCGAAAATCGGATAAAGTTTCAAAATTTCTACTCGACGTCAATGAAACTTTTAAAATGTAAGTTTGTTGTTATATTATGTTAGTTGTTACATGAAGCCAATATATTTTAGTATGCAATTATTTGTTTGATATGAAGAATGTGAGGAATTAAATGTTTCTGATTTCTTTATTTCCTAAAGCTTCCTGAACAGCTGCAGTTGGTTTGTTTATGCTGTTGCCGCCTTCCTCATCAGTTGTTGCATTTACTATTACGTGTATGATTGCAAGCGTCGCTTAGAGTTGCGGCGCAGACGTCAAGAGGTTCAACGCGCTAATGAAAGGTGAATTACCGTACAATATACTATAACAGGAGTTACGAAAGCTATAAACTTATTATCCCTTGCTTATTTAGAGTACCACAAAGAAGGCGACCGGGCGCTATCTACAGAGATCATGAGATCTTTCGAAATGTTATGCGCACCGTTAGACAATATATTGGTCACACAGAAGACAAGACCCAATTGAAGCCTTATGTGCTTCGTCGCACGAGGAGTGGAGCGATATATGGACGATTTTCTACTCGCGAAGGTGTGGGCACATAGAATGGAACTTTTGAAATTACACTGCTTTTGTGCTGATGATTTTCGGTAAAACTATTCATATATCAAGCTGTCTAATAAAATCAAAATGTACAACAAAAGATTTGTGCCAGTTTGCAATAGAACAAAATGCTCTTATTCAATGTTGATTTAACATTGAATTCCTGTAATCGAGTTGTTGGGTGGAAAATCACCAGCTCCAAGCCCTCCAATCATCTTCTCCCCTCATTCGACTCTATTTCAGAAAACCATACACCTTTGTAGAGATGTGTTATGAAAATTTAAAACAGATTAATTCTGACTATTATACAGGATTTGTCCGGAAAGTAATAGAACTGATTTTCTTTCGCCACCACTGTACTTCGGAGCGGGCGTGAACCGACTGAATTCGGTAGAAGGCGAGCATCTGGAAAATCAGGACAAACATTTTTGCGAAGTGTTTCTGGGAGTGGTACAAGCCGAAAATGCAGCGGTTGTTAGAGCAGAGGTACGCGGTTAAATTCTGTGTGGAACTCGGTAAATCTGCTACAGAGACTTTTTAAAAAGCGGCTTACCCAGATGTTGCTATAGCAAGAAGTGGGGTGTTTCGGTGGCATCAGGCCTTTTTGGAGGGCCGGGAAGAGGTTGCTGATGAAGACCGGGAGAATGAGTAAATCCAAAGTGAAAACGATGCTCATTGTCTTTAGACATCAAATACATCGTCCACCATGAATTTGGTCCTCTTGTACAAACCGTCAACGCCAAGCTTTACGTGGAAGTCCTTAAGAGATTGAAACGAAGGGTCAATCGGTCCGACAAGACATGGCAGCCGCCTTTTTTGTAAACAGCTACCTAACCAAGGCCGGCATCCTAACGTTTCCACAGCCGCTCTACAGCCCAGATGAGGTCACCCCGGACTTTTTTTGTTTCCTCCTGAAAAGTCCGATGAAAGGCAAGCACTTTGAGACGACAGAGGAGATCCAAGCAGCATGTACCTCGGTTCTCAAGACTATTTCGGAGGATGCCTTCTGTGACCCTTAAATGCTTAGAAACCGAGCTGGCATCGACGCAGAAATAACCTATTTTGAAAGATTTTAAAGAATTGTAACGATTGGTTCAATACATTTTTTTAAATCGACCCAGTGCTATTACTTTCCGGACAAACCCTGTATTCAAAAATAGGTTAATTAAGCAGGATAGGAATCACATCTTCATTCCTAGGACATCGCACTTCTAATGTTTCATATGATGTATAGTAAGGGTAATTTTGGAGTAGCCGCTGTACAATACGGAGTACACTTTTTATGTACACTTGAATGGAGTTCCAATCTAGCCACTTTTTAAGGATGTGCAAAAGTCCTGCAAGCACACTGTTGAGCAAACGAAGACGGAATACCATGAAAAATAAACAAAACCATGTGCCTATCTCACCCCTAGAGACCAGTGACAAGCTTTGCTTCCAGTGCCAACTAGCTTTCACGAGTACTCTTTGCAGTATGGCGCATGCGCATGTTTACAATTTTGACACATTGGCAAGGGAGCGAGGCCGCGCAAAGCTTTTACGACAATAACATCAACGGAGCATTTGACCTGCACTACGGGCGATGGGAATTTGTATGCCAACAACAATTTCGTTGGAGTTCTCATATACATATTTACATTATTGCATATATGCATACATACATACACATTGGATGGCTAGCTGTTCATGTTAGCTGGCTGCTATTATGTCTTTTCAGGGTTCTGCAAATACTCAGTTGATGTTTAGGCCCAAAGCGGTTAAGTCGGGCGCGAAAAAGGATACACGCAAAGCGGAGAATGTGCGCGGTTGTGGCAATGGTTGGTGGAGAAAAATTAAATGTAGCCAAAAAAGTAAATGAGCTCTATATAGACAGCCTTCACTGCTGCAGCCGACAACGCTGCTGTTGCTGCGGTCGCTATTAGTGAAAAGTGCCAAAAATACCAAAATCGATAGTTTAAATGATTTGTAAGCGACGGCGATTGATTGCAAACAAGGACGAAATATAAATTAAGTAGTGATAATAATTTGCCTCAAATAACTATAAAATTTTTTAATGAGAAACTTACATTAACATATGTACATATATCCTATGTAAAGATATACACAAGCATGTATGTATGTATATAGCTATCCATATACATATAAAAAATATATAGTATGTATTTAAAAACTGGTGCGCAGGTAACAAACTAAATATGGCGAACAAAGCTCCAGTTGGAAAGACTAGCGCCTAGACCATCAGCTAACAGCGTGGGTGGCGACGCTTCATGGCCAAGATGCCAACCTGCCCAGGTTAAAATTGGCGTGTAAATGACAGCGATTGGAATAATTAATTAATTTTTTTAATAATAGGTTTTATTGAAAAAATAATTATAAGTGACAGAAGAATGCGCTTAAGAAAAAAACACATTGCCTAGAGCAAAAATAGAAGCGTGCAAAAGAAACGAGTGATAGAAATTTTAAATAATAGAACAGTGAGAAATAAAGTTTTGTTAGAGGATTGGCTTTAAATTTATTTTGCATTCGAAGAAATACACATGTACAATAAGACCTTTTTCAATAAGTAGAAGGAAATACAAAGAGAAATAATCATAGTTTGGTCTTTTAAATGTGTTTATTGATTCAGGCAAATGTCTGGATTGAAATCTGTCTGCCGCAGAAACATAAGTAGTATGAAGAAAATCAGCATTAGCGACAAACGCTCATTATTGTGTTCGTTCGCTGCTTAATAATGACCGCTTTTCCTCAACTCTTTATAATTTTACTCACAAATTTTATAAAAGTGTGTTTTTAATTACAGTGCAACAAGCAAAAAGTGTGTTACGACGTTTTTAAAAGACAATTCATATATTGTAAGCGAAAATATCCTTATAGTCAAGGATACTAACTTAACTCGCTCTAAAAAATTGGATATTGCACTCGAATGGTAAATGTATGTGTTGAAGTAAGTAATTTAGTTCGTATTAACTTATTATTTTTCTTAAAATCTAGAGATGTTAAAAGTAAAACAGATAAAGTCCAGATAATAAATACACTGTTATGTGTGCATAGGTGTTTCATCATTATTTCGCCCTCCCAGTAGATAATGTCAATCCATTGAATAACATAAAAATTCAATCAGCTACCGTCTGTTTACCTTTCCAGTAACTACTCCTTTTTAAGTGTCGATGTCCTACGAGATGTCTCGTATTATACTTAACAATCCTTACTTCTTGATTCTTTTAGTTTAAGTTTTCAAATAGTTTTTTAGTATACTTTCTCCTAACCGTTCAATTATCAATTTATAAGCAACGTCTATTCTCGTACTAGTCACCAATATCTATATGTTAAATACTTGTGTTTAAATACGTTATGCATTTAAAGAATATAAGAATAAGGATGTGATTTCACTCGAACCCCTTCCACTTCCTTTATTGATTAAACAAAAAGGACGACGAACAGAGCGAATGGCGAGTTAACTAAATTTTCCCACAAAATACTGTACATAAATAAGTATATATGTATATGTATCTATTTTTATATATACATAAAGCATTTAATAAGGCATGGTGTAATAACACAAGGTAATCTTAGAGTTTACAGAATAATAACTAGTTTCCTTTAACTTGGGAATATACACGAAAAATTATAATACGGCATAGTAGAAGGAACAGTTTCTCGAAATCATTACATGATCATTGATAAAGATTTTGATCTTCGATTAACCCGTGAAAGATATTTTCCTTACATAAAGTATAAAAGAAAGCAAATTAATTTGACTGTGAAAGAACATTTTGTTTCTAATACCAATACAAGATCCTTAAACTCTGAAACTTTGCTGAATAGATTTTGTAGGTATGTCGTTTATCGTTGATATGCAAATTTATTTCTGGTTATACAATTTGTATTTCAAGTTTAACACCATTCCTATAGGTTATGCTATATGATCGGCTGCAAGTTCTTGTATGTTACAAATTGTGTTATATTCGATAATTCGTTGACATGCTGATGTTCTTGTTAGAGATATAAATGTATTTTGCACAATTTTCTTGCTTTTCCGCAAAGTTGGAGATTGACAGATGTCCACATATTTATACCTATGAATAAACAGAGCTAAAATTCGCCTGGAATAATATGCAATGACAGTTCAATTGTTTTCCAACAATTATTATGACAGAGAGCCACATGGTACTACAGTTAAACAGTCGCTCACAACAGTGACAAATGGTCATACGTAAGACTCATGCGTGAGAATCCACAAAATATCAACTAAAATAACATATTTAAGTGGACTAAATAGAGTGTACTAAAGCTTTTTCGAGCATAAACGATTTATACTTTGTATTACAAGTACGACTGAAAAATATAAAGCAATTTCGCTGTTGTAAGTTAAATGTCTCAGTATTGCTGATAAGAAGACTCCTGAAAAATGTAATTACCTTTTCAACAAAGCGGAAAAACAAGCTTCACTCTGGAACAACTGAGCTGTGTTCGTATTAAATTCAATTTGGATATCTTTAAAACTGATCAACGAACAAATTTTTATGATTCCGAAAAAACTTCGCCATAAAAATTGCTGGCTCGAAACCGAAACTTTGGTCTCTTAAGCAAAATCCGTAGGACACTTCACGCATACGTGATTTTTCCATTTTCTGACTGCCTGTAAATCGATCCGCTCTAATGTAGATCTATATATATTATATATGTATAAATGAAATTATGTAGACATGTTTTACATAACTTATTGCCTAACTTTGAGCAGTTTTAACTTTAATATCTAACACTAAACTAAAATATATTATAGGACTTTTAATGGCTTAGTTTCGTATATGAGATTTTTTTTATCAAAATTAATCTAACTAACACAAATCTCTAAATTCATAAACGAAATTTAGGCTAGAAAAAAACGTTAACTACCGCTGCACCGAAGCTAATATACCCTTCACAGATGCATTTCTTTTAGGAACTATGTGTTCAGTTTGTATGAAAGCTATATGCTATAGTAATCCGATGTCAACAATTTCTTCAAAGATTATTTTATTACCTTAAGCAGTAATCCATGTAAAATTTCGGGAAGATACCACGTCAAATTCGAAAGTTTTCCATACAAGCCCTTGATTCCGATCGTTCGATTTGTATGTCAGCTATATGTTATAGTGGTCCGATTTCGGCAATTCCGACAAATTAGCACAAATGAAAAAATGACGTTTGCAAAATTTCAAAACGATACCTTAAAAACTGAGCGACTAGTTCGAATATATACAGACAGACGGACAGATAGACAGACGGACATGGCTAAATCGCTTCAGTTCAACATACCGATCGTTTATGTATATACTTTATAGAGTCTCCGACGGTTTCTTTCTGGGGGTTACAAACTTCGTGGCAAACTTAATACTCGTATACCCTGCTCAGGATATAAATATTAGATATTTATTTAAAGGGTTGTGCGGCTTAGACTGAGGTCTTGACTGTAAACATATCCACTTAAATTATTTAAATATGTACACTTACTTAACACTCATATTGTCCTAAATTAGAGGTTTAAAGGCAACTGGAATGTCGAAATTATTGGCACACATTATTACCAAGACAATTCCCGCTTCCTGAACTGTAAAATTTAATGCTTCTGACAAGTTTTTTTTTAGTTAGTGATGTCACTTATTGCACTTTTAGTAATTTTCAACATAACCCTCATAAGGGGATCGCCGACTTTCACACTGTATGACTTTTTGGTTGAATGTAAGTTTGGTTTACAGTTTGGCTTTAGTGGTTTGTCAGATATGCATGCTAATCTTATAAGGAACATGTCCACTTTTTAAAAAGTGTTCAACCACAGATACCCTTCCATTCTTTGATTTCCTGTACTAGTAGTACAGTTTTACATCTTTATTTGTTGCTTAGTAATCGCCTATCTGCAATATTGAACACCTCAGAGTACCTAAGTACACGTATACCAAGCTGCAACAAGCTATTTCAATTTTTACTCATATGATGCAGCCTGCAAGGAAGCACGGACATTCACCAGAAACTCAACTTGATATCTCTACAGTGGTTATGTTGCCCTTATTTGTACCCCCAATTCATGAAACTATCAATGATTTTGTTAGATTTGCATTTCAACTTTAATTTTTTACAAATATATCCTATTACATTCTACGCTTTGGCAAATTATTTTGCCTTTCCTAACTTGACCACGAATTAAATCACTGAGTTTATCATGAGAAAAAAAATTGTATATAACCCTATATCTATGTATCTTTTAGGTGATACGAACTACTATTAGGTAAAAAAAGAGTATAAAAAAGGGACATCCATCTAGTAATTGGACCTCTCATTTCCATTATGGCTTAACAATACAAATTGGCAATGGAAATTTATTGCTTATTCGAGAGATAATAAGTGCAAACCTCCATACCTCACACACACGCCTCAACTATTCATAAATAATTAGTTCCTGTTTAATTAATCAAACATATGTATTTGTTAGCAAAACAGTTAATTACCAAACACCTCGGCGTCCTCTGTTGCGGCGTTAACCCATTAGCCTTTCGTGCAAAAGGATACGGCATAGGGGTTCGCGCTTTTTATGGAAATGTGCGGCTGTTATGAATTGTGTGTAAATAAATTCAAGTGTTTCCCCTGTGCAACATAAAACATTTTGCGCGCACTTGAGTGCAACCCGCTGACAACCTGCGAAAAAGCCAGTTTCAGTTCCAATATGTACGTACATATGTGTATGGAATGCGGTTCGGTTTCTAATCCTGTCGGCGTTTTCATAAATGCTTTTGCATAAAGCTCGCTTCACATCGCCACTTTTCGTACATTTCACACGTTAGTTCACACATTCATTGCAAATACCTTCTCTTTTAGTTAAAATCCGATTTCATGCACATATCTAGTTCCTGGGCGCTCATCGCGCACTTAAGTAAATATATCGTTTTGAATAGTAACGCAGATGATCGATTTAATGATTTTGAAAAGTAAAATTCCGAAGTGATATATTCTATAATTATTACTTCAATGGTTAACGTATCTAATCTTATATTTACTTACGTGGGTTTTCACCTCTCATTAGAACATTTATTTTAAATAACGTTTTACTTCTTTTAAAGGCCTCAAACTCGGAAGGCTGGAAACGCGATTAAGTGATTTATTAACGCCAATTGGCCGTATCTCATGTCCTTCATTATCGGCTGAAGTGATCATTGTACGAGTCAATGTAGTTAAACATCATCGTATTAGGGCATTAAGGGTGTCCTTATCTTCAATTGAGTGATTTTTGCATGTATAAATACGTGCATAGTATTAGTTGCTAAACAAAACGCAATTGGCATTGATCCACGACGACTACTTTCTAGCTATAACGAACCTTCGTTCAACACTTCAAACAACAAATTTGTACATTGTCCAGATAATTCCTTTCGGTTAAAGCTTGAGAATGTCAGTCGGTTTTTGCTGCAAAGATGTGCCGTTATTAGGAAAACTCATAAAATTTTATTAAGATAACTCACATAGTAGCCGATATTGGTAAGTGTTATAAAGTCAGCCGGAAGTTCGAAAATCTTTATATTAGGTACATATATGGAAGCTAAAAGAAGTTTTGACTCGACTCAACCCAATTTTCACTTACAAACATAATATTTGTTGTCAAAAAAGTCTTGCGGTATTTTTATTGAATCAATTCGTGTGGCACCCATACATCGAGCTTCTTAGTGACTCCAAGCTTCCTCAAATGGTTTATAACGATTTGATAACTACTATGTCGGTCTCTTTCGACCAATTCAGCGATTTTATCGCAATTTTCAACGACAAGCCTTCCGGACCGTGGCGCATCTTCGACCACCTCTACACCAGAACGAAAACGTTGAAACCATCGTTGTGCGGTGAAAATGGAAACTGTGTCGGGTCCATAAACTGCACAAATTTTATTGGCGGCTTGAGATGCATTTTTGCCTTTATCGTAGTAGTACTGTAAAATATACCGTATTTTCTCTTTATTTTGCTCCATGTTTGCGACGCTATAACTCACGAACGACTTAAAAAAAACGACAATCAATCACGCGTGTTAGCGCGTGAAATGAGCTTTCCAAAAAGGTATAGCATGACCTGATGCGACGAATAAAACTAGAACTACGCGCTTTCAGCGCCAACTAGCGAAAATAGCGCAAGACTTTTTTGACAACCTAATATTATAAAGAAAGGGAATTCCTCGGAATTTCAATAATATATTATTTAACATATTGGAATATATTTTCGGTAAAGAAGCAGTCATAGGCACTGAGGTGCTCATCTTCGGTATCCGGGCGCTTGAACAGTTATGGTCCGATTTGACCAATTTTCAGTCCTGAAATGGCACAGCTTCCAGCACTATTTGTGCAAAGTTTTATCACGATATATTCATTAATGCCTGATTTGTATACCGTAAAGTGAAAAAAACCAAGTGGAATTTGAAATTATGCAATATGGGAATCTTCTAATCTGATAAAGAGCTTTCTGTAAAAAAAATTAAAGTGGAAATAGCGGATACCCTAATGGCCATATATGTACATATATTAATGTCACTCATACGCCCCTGTGCCTCTGTTTTTACATACATATGCACTATATATACATATTTTCTTTCGTGTGAGAGTATGTATGCGAGATTTTAGTTTGCAAGGGTGCCTTGTTTCTATTGCTCCGTCGCTTTGTATTTATGTTTTCACACCATGCATTTTTGCTGTAGAACCTATGCACGTGCAATTACATACTCATACATACCTGTGTGTATAAGTATGTATGTACACATCTATAATCTTTCACATATCAGTGAACACCACAAAATCAATAGCTGCAAATAAACAATGACCAGAAATACATAATACGCTTTGGTCACATTGCCATTGAAAAAATTATAGTTTGCTGTATGTATATACACACATACATGTATGCATATACATTAGTGCACATTTGTGTATGGTTCCAATTTCTGCTAAATGGCCATAAAATCTTGTCAAAGCACTGCCTTTTTTCTGCTTTGTTTTAAAGAAAATATTTAGCAATTTTTAAGGTGTCGGTAAAAATACGAGTGCGGCCTAATACCGCCATTATCGCAGAGAATCAAAGACAATTCGTATCCGACGGGACAAATTTGGACCTTCTCCACCTAATATTTCCAAAGGAGTGTAGGTCTTCCTCTTCCTCTGGTTCCCCCGGAGGGTACTGCGTTGAATACTTACGAAGCTGGAGTATTTTCATCCATTCGGACGACATGACCTAGCCAGCGTAGCTGCTGTCTCTTAATTCACTAAACTATGTCAATGTTGTCGTATATCAGCAGGACCTTTTTCTCGAAAACTCGTAACGCCGACTCATCAGATGTCATCGTCCATACCTCTGCGCCATATAAGTAGCAGAAAGGAGATGATGATGAGTGACTTGTAGAATTTGGTCTTTGTGTTGGATTTCGAGTTTGAGGTTGTTGTTGATGTTAATGCTGGTTCCAAGGTAGGCGAAATTATCTACAACTACGACGATGTTATGGTTATCAACAATGACGTGGGAGCCAAGTCGCGATTGCAACCACCATTTGTTTAATGGAGCTGACGGAGCTTTTTTTATTGCTATTGTATAGAATTATTGCTATGGTCTTAACTAGAGGACAGCACAAAGTACACTGACCTCAAAATATGCGCCAACTTATAAAAGCTTCCGAAACTACTTTCATATTTTCATATGTGTATACTTCTAAAATAACATTCGTCTTGGAATTCATGCAATTATAAATTAACCACGCACTCAGATGTTCTGATTAATTACTTCTATAAAGACTCAGATATTTGCGTACATAAGTTTGCATGTCTGAATGTGTAGCGAGCGCTCAATTTATCAAAGGGGAACGCCGTAGCCTAAGACTAACCAGTTGATGAATCGTATATTTCAAGCTCCGTCACTGTTTGCTACCGAACCTTGGCGCCACAAAACTAATTAATTATTACGAAAGATTTGCATTGTGCACCCAACGTCACGTGACGATTTCAATATAACGGTGATTCAAATTCTAGTAGAAGAAAGGGCGATAGCAAGGCGCCAACGGATTGTTTTTGTTTACAGTTCATTGGCGCAATGATGCCCATTTGACCATGCAAAACGAGTAAGTGTGTACTTGCTTGTGATGTTCCATTAATGTCTGTTACAAATGACGTAGGACATTGTGTAGATGGCTTGTGTTGCTCTGCGTGCCCCTTAAAGGATTATTACTAGGTGTTTAGCCAAGTTTGTTTTATACTTATGTGGTGATACAAGTTCAAGCTAACTCAGCACAGCTGAAAATTTCTTGAATATAGAGTAATAAAAAATGGAGTAGAACCTGGTGCCGCTGAGTGCTAGAGAGCAGTTCTGTAACTCCCTGCAGGGATTGGGTATACTTTAAAATTGATGTTAATTAGGTATTACCAATATAATAAGTAACAAAAACTAATCATATTTTCAAAATATTCTCAATTAAGGTCTATATATGTACTTTTGCATTTGAACCAATTGTCGAAGCACGTTTGACACGCAGATTGAGGTATCTCCAACACCTGCGTTCTGAACGCATCAACCGCCTCTTCGGGTGTCGAAAACGTCGACCTCACCGTTTATTTTTTTTTTTGTACTGGTGTAAAAAGAAGGTAAAAGGTGCCAAGTCAGGACTTTTCATCAAATCGATGTTTTAAGTGCTCAAAATCCAATTTTTTCAGTCGATGCCTGAGAGCTCGCATAGTCGCATAGTGATTTTTTGAAAGACAACTGGTAAACAAATAGTTGTACCACACAGAATTTGCTCTAGTGGTATAGTTGCGACATGCCCAGTTTTTTCCAAAAACCACCCAACCATTTGCTTGAAACTGCGTCTTGTGCGAACAATTTTTCTTTGATTCGGCACATCTTAAAACATTCATACAGCTGCCTGTTGTTCATTTTCGGGTTTATACTCGAAAATCCACTATTTATCACACGATGACGTTTTATTTAAAATAGATGTATGTTTTATTTAAAATTTTTTCTTGACCAATCGCCACGAGACTTTTTTGAGCGACCGACAAGGTGTGCAGAATCCAGCAAAAAAAAAAGCAATAAAATCAAATGTTCATGTAAAATTAAATTCATGCTAATCCCACTTATACCCCTTGCTGTCTAAATCTCGACCTTCATGAAATTTGTCTTGAAGTGATCTAAGACTTCGATTGGGCTTACTATACCACGACAAACACAGGTTTTTGATGGAATTTCAACAAAATTTAATGAAATTGAAGTTTATCAATCCATAACTGCTGAGATAATTCAAGTCGAAAGTTGTAAGGATAATCGCGTAAAATACGTACATACGCGCCTTAACTCCATTGTTTTAGCCGATATGAATATTTTAAGTTACTGTCAAGAACGCAAATAGCACTCGTATGTCAAAATACAATAAAGTTGTGAGGGGTCAGATTGCAAACTAGGGTTGCCAAAAGCCGAAAAATAAAGGATAGCCTAAAATCCCATGTATTCGACGTAAATGTTTTTCTTGATCTTCTAAGTACTTATAATAATGTATGTAAAAGTCTTAATGCTGTGTATTTTTTTAATTTGGTAAAACAAATTTTGACTACCCGAGACGATTTCCGTTTGGTTCATCTAGTAAAGCAATTACATATTATATGAGTAGTACAAATCAGTATGTTATTCTTATTACTTAATAAACATAGACTTAAATATGTAGTTTAGAAACTGAGATTGTTCACTAATTTGTAACTTCTTTATTGTCTCATTACACACAGGTATCTCAAAGGAAGCAATCACCGATTAGACGGAAACTGGTTACGACAAGATCAATTGCTTGAAGCGTATAGTTAAACTGGAACAGCCATAAATGCGTTGTCCTTGATATTTATGCTTGTTCAAAGTGAAAATTCAAGACGGGAAGATTTATGAATGATTGAAATTGTCTAAAAATATTTAAAGCAATATAAGGAACTACACTTTGTATATACCGCTGATCAGTCGTACTCAAGAGGCATTACCACTAAATAAATGCATCCGTACAAGTATCAAGTATAAATATATATTCAAATAAACAACAAAAATAACAACAACAACAACCAGAAATATTTAGGTGCTGTGCTCTATTTATTATACAAATATGTAACTAATATAACCGTTAAAAAAATAGATTATTATAAACTGTTTGCTCATTAGAAGCAACAAATCAAACTCTTCCATAATTAAAGCGCGTATAACTAAATTTAAGATATTTTACTAACCCGACACACAGACAATTCGCGGTGCCAGCAATAGATGTACGTAGTAGGTCGAATTATTACCAAAAAACACTTTAGATTTTAATTCTCTTTCGCGATATTTACACTGTAAGCCAAACATCGCATTAGAATGCGTTTGTAATTGAAATTAATGTTTTCGCAACAACTGCAAGTCTATTAATCTGATCTAGAGTAATTTAATTAGAAATCTCTTAAAACAAATAGTAAAAAAAAAAAACAATAAAGTGAACATTTAAAATAAATAAAAGTAAAACCAAACAATATTTATTAGCGCAAAGAAAATATAGAGTTATGTATTTGCTAAAAGAAGTAAAGGACTTTGTATAAATTATATGAAACTAATGCCCTTAATCAAAGTGTTGTGAATTTCGAATAAAATCGGATATTTAATGTACCCAAGTTAAATTACAACGCAAATGACTTATGCATTTCTAATTGCATATGTTTTAAGAATTTTAATAGTTTGAGGAACACAGTAAACTGCATGCAATTTAAATAAACGAATATAATCAATCAGCTTAAACCGAACATTATCGAGCTTCAGAAGAACAACGCGGCACCGCACAACCGCGCTGAGTCTCAATTAAAAAAAAAACACTTTAATTAGAAACATATTTTAACAAAAACAATTAGACAAACAACACAAGTAATATAAAAACGCATACACTCACTTAAAGCGAAGCACGTCGAAATTAAAAATTCCCTCATATTTATACTAAATCTTAAGCCCATGCCACGGTGAGAAGCGCCTTCACACAACCGACTTCACCAGGTATCTTTATTTTAACCAATAATTCTACAAACTGAATATGCTTGTGCTTTAACGAGTAGTTATTCGAGTGCATATGTGAGTAGTTAAGCAGGTTAAGATATAATTTGCCGAGTGCAGCCGTATTTGGCTGTTTGGCTGTTGGCCAAATAGGCTTCATTTTAACAAGGCACTTGCCCTTCGAAAGTTAAGGGAGCATTCACACACACCCACATACATACACTTCTAACGGGAAACGACCTTCGCGTGCACCGAAGCTTCGTGTCGTCTACGCTTTGTCGAACTATTCGCTGTAAAAAGTGTTGAGACAGCAACTGAAAAGGCAGGGGTGCAAAGCTCCGAGTACAAGGTGAAGACTATCACACAACCGCATCGGAAAGCGGACAGTTGTTTTGAAATACGAAATGAAAGCGTCATGAGTGTATATAAGGTTAGCAGATGTTTTGAAACATCATACAATCAATTAGTATTTGAAATGGGAAAACTTTGAACACTTGCTATTCTCTCATAGGCAATTCGAAAATGCAGGAAATGAGTTACCTGCAAGATAATTCCAAATTGGAGGCACTTACGAAAGCTGTACTCATCTCCATTCTCGGGGTCGCCATCGTCATATCGAATCTACTCATTATAGCCACTTATGCCAACTTTAAAGGTGGGTTCTTGTTTCTATTATTGTTAATCACCGACGGGTATTCTGTATTTGATAAACTCAATCAATTACTTATGCAATTGAAATTTGTAAAAACTATCTGTATAAAATATATATATATGTATGTATGCACTATACTATATGAAATTGTAACAGGATGCTACGTAAATGAATTTGGAAGAAGGTACGGCGTCGCGCCGATGCATGGACAATAGTAAAAATGTTTAGTTGTAGTTTAGAAAAGCAATTATTTACTTGAGTTTTTATTTTGATGCGCGACACAAAATAATGCTTTTACAGAGAATTTACAAAACAATATTTTTACTGCTCATTGGAAATTTTGTTTGTATTTGTATGTATATAGAAAACATCCTTCATTATCGCGATCACAAAGTAATGTTGTAAGCTATAAAATATCTAATTGAAGTAATGTATGCCGTCCGGCGCTCATCAGCGATGCAGGAATCCGCTTTGCGCATGTCTACCGATAATAGTTTATAGTCCAGTCATTTAAGCTTAAATTAGGTAAGAATCTCGGAATTCGATATACCCATTTATATACATAAATACAAGTATTTACAGACATATAAATGTGTATATTGAATTCCGAGGTGAACTTACTAAAATGACTGGACTATTACAGTATTACGCATTTGAAGCATTACACAATATTTTTTGTCAGTTTTGGAGTCTGCAGATGTACTGAATTCCTTTATTGAGCTATGATATAGCATTTCTCGATTTGAAAAAATCATGGGTTGAAAAAAAATAGTCGCAGAAAATGTCAAACAAGTCAAACTAGATGTTAGGGGAAAGGATTTTATCCCTTATCTCATTCAGATAATTAAGTTTTCAAAGCAAAATTTCTATTGGTAGATATAAAACCATTCTAATCTACTATTTGTACATTAGCAAAAAATATCATATATCAAGTCGTTTTGTATTTGTGTTTATAGAAGTGTTGGTATTGCTTGAGCCGCTTGCTATAAGCGAGTATACGAGTACATCTCCATATATTGGAACCGAGATGCGGTCAAAATTGTCTTTATTAACCCATAAAATACCTGAAACTGGTACCTCGACAAAGTTCTTATAACCTACTGTAAATCATTGACGCATCGAATAGAATAATACACAATTCTGGCAATAAAAATCGTTTTTATATATCTCCATAGCCGTTACGCCTTGACGACGCACTTAGTTTTTGCTCTCTTAAAATAATAAACGTCCAAAGTTTGCTATATTCACATTGATTTCCAGCGAAGATGATTTTAAACATTCTAAATCTGAAGCTAGCAATTTACAAAACAAACAACAAATTGTTAAATTTTCAATATTTATCTACAAATCTAGTTATTTCAACAATTTTTACGCCCAATTGGTTGGTTCTTGGCGCTTCTTTATTTATTTACTGTTTTCAATACTTATATTTGTCTAATGTGTGTGTAGTAAAAAAAGAAATTCGTTCGAGCTTGAATTACTAATTTCATCTCCTCTGTGTTGGATATTATATGTACTTAGGTCCGACAGAGGTCATCAACTACTATCTGCTGTCGCTGGCTGTTGCGGATCTACTTTGCGGTTTATTGGTTGTGCCCTTCTCTGTGTATCCTGCATTGACTGGAGAATGGATGTATGGCGATATTGTATGTCGCTTCACCGGCTACCTGGAGGTGACACTGTGGGCCGTATCTGTGTATACATTCATGTGGATCTCTGTAGACCGATATTTGGCTGTGCGGAAGCCTCTTCGCTATGAGACTGTGCAGACAAAAACCAGGTAAACGGAATACAGGTATATAGTGTATACTTGTAGGTACTCATATCTATGTATGTGCATACAAACAATGCTTACAGGGTTACATGGGTTTCCTCGTATAAAAAACGTCCTTTTTTCAACAATTTTTTTTTCAAATTTTTTTTCAAAATTTTTGTTGTTTAGATGTATGTTGCAAACATATACTATTAACAAAGAAATTCTGAAATTTTTGAAAAAAAAAAAAATATATTTTAAACTCGGCCATTGGAAACAATTTCCGGTGACTCCTCGGAAAAGCGATGCGACCGCGTTGGCAGAATAACTCCTAACAGGGTCATCTAAAGTGAAAAAAATATTTTAGTTAAAATCTTTACTTAGAACTTGGATAACGAAAAAAATTGGATTTTTGGCAGACATTTAAAAAAAAAGTAAAAATGTCGCGACATTTTTTTTTCAAATAATTGTAATCGAAAAAAAACCTTCCTCCAAATCTTTAAGAATTGTATCTCAAAGACCTGTGTACAATTTCATGAAGATCGGTTGAGTAGTTTTCGAGAAATCTTGTCAACCGTCTTCAAAAACACAGTTTCGAGAAAAACGTGTTTAAAGATGGCGCACTTAGCCTAGCCCAGCTAGCCTCGTGCGCACAAATTCTCAAGCCTATATATTCTAAACTATTACTCGGATCAACTTGAAAATTAACAACAATATTCTAGAGGTTTGGTAGAATTTTAATAAACAAAAAAATAGATTTTTTTTTAGAAACCCATGTAACACCTTAAAGGGGTATTCTACTCTAGAAATCAAATTTTGGGCAGTTTTTTGAATTTTATTAAAAAAAAAAACCAAAAATATTTTTACTATCCAGTTTTTTATGTTGTTTTTATTGATATCTTAAGAATACAGAAAAAAATTTTACAAAAAAATATTAAAAATTAAAATAATTAGAGGGGGAGAGACAGGTGTAAAAAAATGGCGCATCCTGGTGACATTGATCCTGACTCTCCTGGTGGTCTGAAAAAAAACAAATCAAAAGAAATTCTTAATCAGTAAGGATGCTGTTATAGTCCGGGAACACGAAAAAATTTTTTTTCGAAAAATGGCGACTGCCTGAAAATAAAGATCATTTTTTACGCTTTTTTTTTGAAATTCCTGAATTTTTTTAAATATTAAAATTTTTTTTTAAATAAAAAAAAAACAAAAAATTTTGACACGATGCTGGTGGGAACGATAAAGGATTATATAAAGAAGGTTCACACAAAATTTCAAGTAAATCGGTTGTATAAAACTTGGGATAATGCCGGTACCGTGTGGACAATTCTAGTGAACACGGACGCCACCTCACAAAATCGGCTGTATCTCCGAAAATAAGTCGAATTTTGAAAAATCCTTCCAAGGTCATATTTTTGAAAGTCTAAACTTTAAATATATGAAAAAAATCGAATTTTTCAAAATTCTAGAGTAGAATACCCCCTTAACCTACGCTAGAAATTTGAAAACTTGAATTTAATTTTTTTTAATTACTATACATACATACATACGTATTTTTTCATATGTATGTATGTACTTCTTCTTTTCTTGCAGATGCCAATGCTGGATGGTGTTTACATGGATATCGGCCGCATTACTATGTTGTCCACCGATTCTAGGCTACACGAAGCCCATCACGAACAATGTGACACATATTTGCATGCTGGACTGGGGCAATATGGCGGCGTACAGCGCAACTCTGGCAATTTTAGTTTTAGGTCCTAGCGTTATATCCATAGTACATAATTATGGTTACATTTTTGTAATGATGCGAAAACTTAAATCGGGCGAACCTATACATGATAAAGAATATGCAACCGCATTAGCTGAAAATTTATCGAATCCTAGTCATATGATGTCATTCGTATTAGTGTTTGCATTCTGGATGTCGTGGTTGCCATGGATGCTGCTGCGCTTCTACGAAGTGGTGACCGGTGATGTTATCCAAAGTACTCTTATTAATTTTCTGGTCGTTTGGATTGGCGTGCTGAATTCATTTTGGAAAATCATCATTATGACCAGTATGTCGCCGCAATTTCGGATCGCACTTAGAGTATTTTGTTTAACAATTTGTTGTAAGACTAAGGGCCGTTTGCAAGCGGAACTAATCGGATTGGACCCAGATGACTAGAGTCGTTAGATTTTCCACAGTATGAACGGTTAAATTAATTTTCACAATTGGCTTACCTTTCCTCAATTTTTCCTAACAATTTCAATTTACAATTCGTAATCAGGCTTTTGAAAAATCACGATGAAGCATGTCTTTATCAATCAGTAACAATCAAATTAAATGAACTATACATACATATACAAACTTAGTAGGGCAATATACGTAATTGCATGCCTGACCTATGCATATGTATAATGGATGTAATTCAAATGTGAATTTTTTTTTAAATATTCAATTCTGTGAAAAACTTTGGGCATAAAGCGGTGGCAATTATTATGATAACTACAATTTATTTATTTGGCGGTGCGTTTTAATATGTGTACATATATATACGCAAACGTATATGTGCATGTACGTATCAACATTTGTTGCTCTGGTTGCACAAAAGTTGGTACGTACATATGGTAACTTTTGAAAATCACCTACATTTTCCTAAATTTGTTTCCAAATGCGATATACCAAAAACAAATTATTATTTTCCTTTGTTTTCTTTTATCTCATAAAAGTACGTTACATCGTAAGTAGTACTATTCAATTTTAAGTTAGCTTAAGATTTCGCATTTGAGTCGTTGCGCATTTCGAAAGGTGAATGCATCATAGGATACTTGCTTGTAGTATTTATGGTATGAACATAAGGATACACATATGTATATACATATATACTTGTGGATGAATGTACGCTCTTTTCAGAGCCGTAGGAATGTACATACAACGTGCAACGTAAATATACCGTTTGTTATAAATAATTTAAAAAGAATATATAAATTAAGTTTTTATTTTATTATTTTAGTTTTTAAAAACTAGCGGACTCGCGTCCGCGGTCTTTCTTTATTCAATTCTGTCTAAAGACTCATTACAAAATATTTCTTAAGTCTAAATTAAACCTAAGCCAGTACCTGGTCACGTTGCCAACAGTTGCGGCGTCAGCAGTTTAACGGACGCGCGTGTGGAGTCACTAACTGATATTGCTGATCCAGTGTCAGCAATTAGGTGGTTTAAGGTTTCCAGCATTGACTAACGGTGGGAATTAGCTGACGGTGTGAACCACTGTGTTAACTCCTCCCCACTTAAATATGATCGTCCTCGATCATCAGTAGAAAGGTAAATCGTTAAATTTAATATAATTTTGAATGTCTTTGGTATCTTCTAGAGGGGGAACTTGCCTCGTATTTGTTTTTGTTATCTCTTTTTCTATATACTTGATTTCAATTTTTTTCTTCGTAATAGGGTGAAAATGATAATGGTAGTAATTAAAGCTACCGATGTCAAGCTGCCAATGGATAGTGTAGCTTTCTTGAGAAAGTTGATTCGTTTGATGTTGGTGAGATGCAATTCCTTTAGAGCTCCCAAGGATAATAACTCGATGCGTTCCTTTTCTAATGGGGCTGGTTGTAGAATTGCGGGAATAGCTTCGATTGGTTTCGCTTCGATATTTCTAAATAACTGATTGTTGATTTTAATTGTTGAGTTATAGAATATTACAACATGTGTTCCATTTATTGCTTGAATTGTCCCATCAGCTTCTATTTTTCCGTTGAATTGGTTCAGCAGTATTACTCCTGGTTTTATTTCCTCTATTGTTGGTACGTGATTCGCGTTCGTTACGGTACATGTGGAATTTTGGCTGTTTACTATTCTATTTATACATTCTTCATTACTTAAATTAACTAAATTTACTTCTTTGCAAATTGATAAGTCATTAAAGTTTTCACATTCACTTTTAATTCCAAACAGAGTGTTTTTTCCTTTAATAATTTCATTGTAGTCAGTTTTAATTACAGTATTATTTTCCTTTTTTACAGGTCTTATAGTTATTCTCTTAAATGTTTCGTGTAATGTTAGTGGAATTTTTAGCATGTATAAAATTATTGTATCGTTACTTAATACATTTATTTTCGAAAATTTTAATGCTTCTTCAGCGTTTTTAAAAGGCATTTGTTCCTCTTTTAGCTTCTTAATTGAAATTTTGATTTCGTCATTGCTTAAAATTATTGAATTTATTATATTCCTTTTTGCCCATTGAATGGCATATTTTATATTGATTAATTCTTCTTTGATTAATCTTATTCTATTTTGCAAATTTATCATAACTTCTGTGATTGTATCTTCATCTTTTTTTATAGTATTTAACATTTTATTAACGATATTCGTTATATTGTTTATGCGTTTTTCATATAAATTGTTAATTATTAATTGATTGTTATTATTTTGGTTTAGATTATTTAAATTCTCATTTATGATATTAAGATCATTATGATCAGGGGATCCGGCAATATATTTCCATGCCGTTCCTAGTATGTCAATTGATCTTCTTCTTTTGTTATTTTCTATGGGTTTAAGGGTGTTAAGGATTTCAAAGGTTTGGGTGGTTTCGTGTTTGAGGATAGGATAAAGGAAATTATCTTTAGGAATTTTAGTTGTTATTTCGTCATAAGTTTCTGTTAGGAAATGTTCGTAACGGTCCAGGTCAATGAAGTGTATCAGTCTTAGTGTACCGTCCTGTATTTTTGCGTTTCCGTTGTCTATTGTAACAAGTTGAGCTCTACTGTAGTCTAAAATTTTTACATCCGCTAGGGAAGATGTAATCGCAGTGAAGATGATTGTGAGTTTGGGTAGATTCATTTTACTGAAAGAGATAGTTTAAGTTTTTATTAGGGATTTATGGATTATACGACCTGATAATGTTTTAACCGTTGTTCTATTATTTTCTGATACTATTTCTTTCCTATATTTTGGAGTTAATTTCGAACCAAGTCTTTTGTTTATTTTTGAATAAATTATATCGCCTGGGGAGTAATCTTTAGGTTCTGATCGTTTGCTGTTGTGGTAAGAAAGATCTTGTTCCTGTTTTTTCTTAAGTAATATAGTATTTTGGTTTCTCTGCTGTTCTAACTGTTGGGGGTCGGTAAAAATTCTATTCCCAAAAAATGTGGCTATGGGTTTATTTTTGGTGGTTGAATGTATTGATGAATTATACTCCTGCACTGATTTGAATAACAATTCTTCGAACGTTATTCCTATGTTGCTTGCTTTTAAGCATCTCATTATTTCAGAAAGTGTACTATGGAACCTTTCCACTTGTCCATTGCTAGTGCTACTATAGGGTGGTGTGGTATAAACGTTAATAGACATTTGATCCTTAAGTAGGGTCAATATTGTGGCGGAATTAAGCGATTTTTCGTTGTCTACTATTACTTGTTTTGGTATTCCGAATGCAATCATTAACTCTCGTATTGGATTTTTTATGTGTTCTATTGCCTTGGACTGTATAATTTTAACCTGTGCGTATTTTGAAAATTTATCAATGGCCGTAAGTATTAGCTTTTTTTCTGTCGAGTAAATATCAATGTGTACGATTTCTCCTGGAAACTGAGGAATGGGAGTCTCTTGTAACCGTGGTTTTGGGGGATGTCTATCATATTTATGCTCGCGACATATGGAACATTGTTTAACTGTTTTTTCGATTTTAGAATGCATGCTTGGAAAGTAAAATTTCTGTAATATTTGTGTTTTGTTTTCGCGGCTATTTCTATGTGCTCTCTGATGTTCTTTAATAATTATTTCTTCCTGTTCTGTCTCTGACACGATGTCTTGAAGTAAGGTTTGTGTGAATCTAATTTTGATATTTGCAAAGTGAAGTGGATATATTTCCTGAATTTTTCCCATTAAGCTTTCTGTAGTGTATAAACCGTTAAGTAATGCTGGGTCAAGGTGTTGTTTAAATATGTCTATAATGTCCTGTGTCGAATATTCTCGTTTTGTAATTGTATGTCTATGGAAACAGGGAAATGGTATTTCAAACGTATAGTTGTCTACGTCACCGATTAAGATGAATAGTTGATTTTTAAAGGCATTTATGGGTGCTTCAGTAGCTGGGATGAGCTGATGTGCGGAACTTTCGTCGCTATGGTCAGTAGTCGTTAGGGCGTTAACGTCAGTCTGTGGAGGTCTCGATAGTGCGTCGGCTACAACGTTTGTCTTTCCTGGTTTGTATTTCATTTCGTAATTGTACTCTTCGAGGATACATTTCCATCTTTTCATTTTTCCGTTATAATTTTTATTACTTAGTGCATAGGTTAGGGGTTGATGGTCTGTGAAAATGATTACTTTGGGTGAACCATACAAATAACTTCTGAAACTATTAAGTGCCCATATTATTGCCAGCATTTCTTTTTCATTTGCGGCGTAATTTTCTTCGGCTTTACTTAGTGAACGGGATATGAATGCTATGGGTTTGCCTGATTGTTCTAAGACTGCTCCGAGAGCATAATTAGATGCATCAGTGGTGAGGTGAAAATCTTTATTAAAGTCAGGATATGCTAGAACTACTTCCTTTGAAACGAGTGAGGATTTTATTTTATTGAGGGCTTCTAGTGCTGCGCTATTGAGAGTTATCTGCTTTTTACCGGATGCATTTTTTGAAATGCGTCCATCCTCCCTCTTAAGAGCGAAGTAAGGGGCTTTGCTAATTTAGCATAATCCCTTATGAAGCGGCGGTAGTAGCCGGAAAGGCCGAGGAAAGATCTTAAGTCTTTCAAAGTTTTCGGACATGGGAAATTTTGTATAGCTTCAACTTTTGAAGGATTGGTTTTTACACCACTTGGTGAAATAATAAAGCCTAGGAACTCGACTTCATTTCGGAAGAATTCGCACTTGTCCAGTTGAACTTTCATATTTGCTTCTTTGAGAGTGCGAAATATTTGTTCAATATTTTGGAGATGGCTTTCTTCATCTTCGCCGAAAACTATTATGTCATCAATGTAGACATAGCAGATTTTACCTATATAGTTTCTTAGAATATCATCTAAGGCTCTTTGAAATATAGAAGGAGCGTTTTTCAGCCCGAATGGGAGTCGTGTAAACTCATATTTGCCATTATTGACAGAAAAGGCTGTTTTTTCAATGTCAGATTCTTTTAAAGGGATTTGATGGAATCCACTTTTTAAATCCAATACGGAAAAATATTTATTATTTCCTAATTGCGCAATAATTTCATTTATTTCGGGTATGGGGTATTTGTCGGAAATGGTAACATTATTTAATTTTCTGTAATCTATTACGAGTCTAAATTTCTTTTCGCCAGAGGCGTCTAATTTTTTTGGTACAACCCAAACTGGTGAGTTGTATGGAGAACGTGATGGTCTTATTATGCCATCTTTGAGTAAGCTTTGGATTTCCTTGGTGACGAATTCTCTCATGCCAATAGGGTATGGATAATATCTAGTGTAAACGGGTGTATTTGAAGAAGTCCTGATTTCGCCTACTACGGTAGTAGTGTAGGTTAGTTTTTCGTTTGGATCGGAAAATAACTGAGAATAATTGTTTGCAAGTTTTTGAATGAGGAATTTCTGAGAAGGTGTCATATGTTCTGTCCTTACGTCAATACTGTTTACTGTAGGAGAAAGCTTCTGTTTTATTCTTATTTCTTTACCGTTACCGAATTTAATTATGTCATCGCGAATGTTTATAGTTGCATTGAGGTGTTTGAGGCTATCGTTGCCGATAATGCCATCAAAAGATTTTAGTCCTGGTAGGATGAAGAATTTCAAATTCGAATTATCTATTTGAGCTAGATTAATTATGGTATGATGTGTAATTTGAATCTTCCCTGCTATGGAATTTGCAAAAAAAACTTCTTCATTAGGAATTGGTTTTGCTACAAGTTGTGGTTGTATGTAATTTTTGCTTGATCCTGTATCTATAAGTATTTTTAAAAAATTTCCGTTCTTCGTTCTAAATTCTATATATGGCAACGAAGAACTTTTCATCCTAAAAAATTAACATCTATGTAGTCGGGTTGGTTATATTCGGATTGTTCTTGGACTAGTTGTTCAATTTGTTCATTGTCTAACATCGTTTCATACTCTTGTCTTGTTGGCGTCGAATTCTGTTCGGCGTGTTGGTATTGTTGGTCCTGTGGATATTGTTGCTCATATGGATATTGTTGCTCATATGAGGCTTGTTGGAGGAATGGATCTTCTGTACCAGTTTCTATATGAAAGTTCCTTTGTTGTTTAAAAGGCACTTGTTGAGAAGAGTTAGACGGTCGTTTCCAACCTTGTTTATTGGGTGCATTTCTATTCATGTAATTAACCATTCTTGACTGTTGGGATTGGTCTACATCCATTGGTTCTGGACGTGGAAGTCCGAAAGGACGTGGGTGTTGTGGCCTTGCGAGGAGAGTTGGTCGAAAGTTTGGAGGATGGTGATAATTAAAAATAGGCCGTGGCCGTTGCTGGGGCATGAAATTCTGTTTAGGTGGATATGGTTTAGGAATATAAGCCAATTCTGGATAGAACTCATTTGTCACTTTCCTAGGTGGAAGGGGTGGCCGAAAGTCTGGAGCTTTCTTA
This sequence comes from Bactrocera zonata, assembly GCA_037783105.1. Taxonomy (NCBI): domain Eukaryota; kingdom Metazoa; phylum Arthropoda; class Insecta; order Diptera; family Tephritidae; genus Bactrocera; species Bactrocera zonata. Next base: position 5,439 of record JBAWJQ010001409.1, on the reverse strand, counting down.
ACATGGGAATTATTATTGATCGCGTAATGCGAGCGGAATTTCTGGTTCTCCAACTTAAGACATAAGTGAAGGGCTTGAGGAAGGTCTACGGGTTCCCTCATGCCAAGGAGTCTTGGCAAATCACCGTTAAGTCCTCGAATAAAGGTGTCGAGAGCTTTGTCACGATAAGTTCGTGTGAGTAAATGCATGGATTCGGCACCGACTTCCATGCAACCAAGTTTATTAAGAATGAGAGATAGGTGCGAATATACCCTTTGATAAAATTCCTGAATAGTATGGCTACCTTGAACTAATGACGTCATTTGGTACTCTAAGGTGCCTACGTCCCTTTTATCGGCGTAATGGAGAGTAAGGCATTTTGAAATAGCCTTCCATTCCAAAGGTGTGTTATATGATTCGAGGGCAATGTCTGCGTTGCCCACGATTTTGTTTCTTACTACGTTAAGGATACCGTAGTATTTTGGCGATCCTCTTTGAGGTTCGTATATTTCCAAAATTCTGTCCACGCTTTTCTTCCAGGAACTGAATTCTCCTGGATTCCCAGAGAATTCACGAAGACATCTTACCACGTCAGGGATTTTGTCTAAGTCATTGATGTTGTTTGTCAGTGTAGGGTCTATAGTCACGTCAGTTAAGTTTGCAAAGTTTGCGTTTGGATTAAGCGCAGCTTGGACTATGTTTCGTCCTTCTTGTCTTAAAATGTTTGTGACCACACCACTTATAATATTGGTTAATTGTTCCAGATTCATTTCGCCAGAATTTGGAACAGGATGGGATGTTTGGGTATTGCCTGCGGTGGGTGCGTTTAGCACAGCAGGTCGTATGGGTCGTATGGGGTTGGTTGGCATAATTTTATTGGATATTTAGAGGATATTATTGTTTTTAGTTATATGTCCTTATCCTCTGGAGGGTCCCCCCGTAGGTGGTGAATCGCAGAGTTGGACTGTAGTTATTAAGAACCGGAGGGTCCCCCGTTAGGTGGTGAATCGCGGCTCTTTCGTTCTTATAATTTATTGGCTGTACAAGCCGTTTTTATTTTGTTTATAGTTTATAATTCTCTGGAGGGTCCCCCGTTAGGTGGTGAATCGCAGAGATTTTAATTTTTATAAGCTGGAGGGTCCCCCGTTAGGTGGTGAATCGCAGCTTTTATATTTATTATTTTATTATTGGCTGTACAAGCCCGTTATTATTGGTACAAAAATGGATTTATCTTTCAGTATTCTTAAAACTACCTTAAAAATTTTTCTTTTGTAAATTGGTTTCTTTCTTTTCTTTTCTTTTCTTTATTTTTAAAATTTAATAATTTTCTTATTTTTATTAGTTTTTCCACTTCTTTTTCTTTTACGATCTTAAATTATTTTAATATTTAATGCAAGTTTGTTTCTTTCTTTTCTTTTCTTTATATTTAAAAATTATTAATTTTCCTATTTTTACTAATTTTTCCACTTCTTTTTTTCTTTTACAATCTTAAATTATCTTAATATTTAATGCTTACTTTACTATCCTCCTGGCGCGTGGGGTGTTCTCCCGTTTGCTCTTTCTACTAAGGTCCCTCGTTGCGCACGTGTGGAGGGTGCGTTTTCTTCCTACTGGATCCTAACGCTGTTGTTGGGTTGCTAGACCAGCTCGTTTGGTCCGTGTGTTCTTTGTATATTTGCTGTGGTTTCTCTTCGGCCGTTCTCCGCGGGCGACTTTTGATCTTTATCACAACGCGAACCGGACTTCAAACTTCAGCTGGTCCCTGCTCGGGCGCCAATTAAGTTTTTATTTTATTATTTTAGTTTTTAAAAACTAGCGGACTCGCGTCCGCGGTCTTTCTTTATTCAATTCTGTCTAAAGACTCATTACAAAATATTTCTTAAGTCTAAATTAAACCTAAGCCAGTACCTGGTCACGTTGCCAACAGTTGCGGCGTCAGCAGTTTAACGGACGCGCGTGTGGAGTCACTAACTGATATTGCTGATCCAGTGTCAGCAATTAGGTGGTTTAAGGTTTCCAGCATTGACTAACGGTGGGAATTAGCTGACGGTGTGAACCACTGTGTTAACTTATATTACATAAGGCATTTCACATGATTACATATGTATGTTTTTATAACTGTTGATTTTTTGCATAAAATCGAAAAGCACATTGTTATAGGTTTCTATTTATCTCCACGGTTGTAAAATTGATTAGTAATCCCTGAGTGGAGTGGCTTATATGAATGAATTGAGAAATATCAGTGGAATATTTTTTTATAAAAGCAAGAATGGCGATATTCTACAAGATATCAGATTTCAGATTACATGTGTTTACTTTATTTACTTAATTCAGAGCACTCAACCAATGATGTAATTGGCTGTCTTTGGCTCACAACAACATTAAGAGATTACAATAATTTAGAAAGATGTGAAAAAGGACACAACACTAACTTTAACTATACACCCAGATTTCTTAACTTTAATTAGCAGGGAGAGCTAGTAGAGATGTATGTTGAAAGCCAGCTGTTCTATGAGATAAGGCGAATTAAGATCGTTTGGTGCAACAATTAGAAAGTAACATTTATGTTTTCATGATTTTTCATTTGCTAGCGAATTATAAACGCATTATTTGCACTCGCGCTATGCTTTTGTGGAAGCAAAAGTCTTACATGAGATACGCATAACATTTTATCCTTTTTCCTTAGTGGGATAAATACAATTTCCCTTTGAGTGCAGCATTGCGTTTATAAACAGAAAGTTTCAATCATTTGTTAAATGCTTATATACATACATACATAAAATCATAACTACATTTGTACATATAGGTTTATATTTACGTGTTTTAAGTATTTAAGGTATGTTTTTGTAAAATTCGAATTTATTTTGAACATAATAGAAGTTTAGTATTGAGAATTAAGGATTTCATGCGACTGTTAAACTGATGAATATTTAATAAAAAATTTTATCATCGCGTTAAACCATATGTATATTGTTTTAATAAAACTGACGTATATGTATTTTAGTAACCTTAACGATATACGAAATATCCATGAGTACACTCCAATTTAATAACTTGTTCTTAATTTTAAAATTGTATAATATAATTATATGATATATACTGCAAATGTATGTATGTATATACTCCTGGATTGCACCACAATCGCAAGAAGAAGTTAACCACTGCTGCAGCGTAGCTATAATACCCTCCTCAGGTAAATTTTTTATAGCATAAACAGAAATATAATGACATTTTTCTTCTCGTTATGCTGATCATATATATACATATATATATATACACTTTATACACTTTATAAGGTTTCTGACGTTTCTTTTTCGGTATTATAAGCATCGTGGTAAATTTAATTTACCCTATTCAGGGTATAAAAATAACTGGTATAGAGTGTGATTTCAACTTTTTAACTTGCACAAATTTCACTTACAGAGGGCGCTATGATATGTTTGCTATTTGTTCTTCCCTCTTTCCTTTGAAGCAATTAAAGCTGGCAGCACTATCGCCAGTAAGCAATATACTCTTCACGTTGCTTAATAATGTAAACAACAGTAGTGCGAGCGAGGCAAACATATTCGAAAGGCATATGTGAAAAATTAGAGGAAAAGTTTTTCGACGAAGACGCAGTGAAAAAGTCACGCGAGGCAAACATCAGCAAACTCAATAATGTAAATAAATATATTTTTAATAAAGAATTCTTAATTGTGTTTAAAAATTATGGAAAATGTGCAAAATTAGATTTTAAGTGGAGAGTTTACATCAAGTGTTATGTGATTAGTTTTTGCGCGGCGCTCTAACGCAACAACGATCAAGGTTTAACTTTTTCTTCGTTTTTAGACAACGGTTTGCATGTGTGCGCGACGTTTTATGAAGTTAAATTGCGTAGCGTTTGACATTATAACTTAAAACTTTCTGCGACATAATTGCCCTTACAAAGTTTCAGCAGCCATACTATTTCGTCAAAGAATACGAAAAGGGTTATTTTCTAAATGATGCAAACATGATAGGCATATTTTGCATTTTCAATTAAACAACAAATTTACAATGTTTTAAATTATTAGAAAGTTACAAAAATATATATTTTGATGTGTTTGGATTTCAACTCATCCACGAAGAAGTTTATAAGAAAAGAATAGTAGCGGTCTTGTAAATCGGTAGTACATACAAAGAATTACCTTCAACTGTGTATATAAAACCCTCAGTAAAGAAGTATTGTGTATGTGAACTTTTTTGGAAAATGCAAAAACGAAAATACTGATAGTTTAACTGTTGATACAACTGTTATTTGTATAAATTGCCCTACTCGGAATATATAATAAATTTTTTACTTTCAAAGTTTGCAAAATTGTCAAGTGCACATAAATACATATGTTCATCTGTATATGTACATCGTGCATATGTTCCATTAGTATTAATCCAGCGTGAACCATTATAATGTATTTTACATACATCGCTTATTGCATTAATATAATGGATGAATATTGTTTTCAAAATTTTGAATTATATAAAGTAAATCATTATTTACTATTTAAATAACTATAGTTAAGGTACACAAATTGCACAAAGAATGTTTTGAAATAGTTAGAAAGCAGTAAAAGATACGAAGCATAAGCACTAAAAACGGCAGCTGTTTTTGTTTACTTCTATATAAATATATACGTATGTAAAAGCTCTCTTCACGTTTTTCTCTTCGTTTTCTTTCGTATTTTTCTGGAATGGATTTGTGGAAAAACATTCATGCACATATACACTTTTACAAGCTTCATTTAATATATATGTATAAAATTTGTGTACGTGCCTGTTACGAATTATATACCTATATACAAATAAGAATAAATTTACCCATTTCGATAACCGGCTGTTAGGATATTTTAAAAACGGGAATGTAGGCATTCACATACATATATGTATATGTTTTTATATACATATAAATATCTAATATGATAATCTTATTTTGATTCCCATTGCTATTGCAATTGGGTATGGTTCACTTATGTATATAATTATCAAAGGTTAATTAATAATACTTACATTAAAAAAATATATTTATTAAATGAGAAAATATTCTTAAACATTTTTTTATTTAGACCAAAATAACAGCCCTTGGTTACATAAAATAAGGGTTAAATCCGGTAACGTATAACCGGTTGTGGGAGAAGTGCTATACATATGTATTTACTGAAGTTAATTGACAAAAAATAAAAAAATATGCTATACAGTAGTCAGTAAAAGCTTGCTTACAAGAATGGTTAACAGTTTTTCTAGTATAAAAAATTGAGGCAGGTTCTTACTTCTCCTAAAATCAATGCCACAGTGGTTAGCAGAAGTTTTAAAATGTGAAGGATATTTTTCACCCTCTGTTGTTTTGAAAATGTATTCCGTTCCTCGGAAATGATCCTTTTTAGGTCGAATTTGTAGCAGACATTGTGTTCACGAATTATATAATAAGCTTAACAGGCATCCAAATGT
>JBAWJQ010001406.1:0-101594 GCA_037783105.1 Bactrocera zonata | reverse complement strand
TGGTCCATTTCAATTACTCGCACAAACCGTCCGTAAACCATAGGCCATAAATTGAAGGGGGTATATTAGCCTAGAAGCATGAATTTCAGGTAATTTTTAAAGCGTCGTAAAAAAAGGCAATTGATATTTTTACAATCCATTTTTTATTAGGTATTCATTAATTTTTGAAAAGTACTGAAAAAATTAAAAACTAAAAAAAGTAAAAAATTTCAAAAATTATGAACTGACGAAGTGGGGGGTCTCTAAAAGTTTCCACGCGACCATGCCCATGATTTCAACCCTGGTTATCTGAAACCAAAAAAAAAAGATTATTAATCTAGAATAATGTCCCAATAGTCGGAACTACGGCAAAGTGGGAAACATTTTTTTTTCACAAAATGGCGACTGCCTGAAAAAATTTTTTTTTTTTTACCATTTTTCCTGACTATATCGAATTTTTTAAAAATAATAAAAATAAAAATTTTGGGATGGGGTTAGTTCCAACCACAGACAAGCCTATAAAGAAGACTCTATAAAAATTTCAAGTAAATCGGTCCAGTTTCCCTAATGTCTTTTGTTCGATTAGTTCCGGCCGAACCAGTTTGGATGCCAATTTAGAAAAATGCCTATATCTCCGAAAATAATTTGAATTTTGAAAAATCCTTTTGTACTCATATTCTTGAATAGTCAAACTTTGAAAAAAAAATTCGGTTTTCTTAAATTTCTAGACTAGAATACCCCATGAATAGATTTAGGCATGCGTCTGCCTGTATATACCCGCATAAGTCTCTCAGTTTTTGAGATATCGATCTGAAAAATTGCGCACATCCTTTTCTTCACAAGAAGTTTTTCATTTGTTGGAATCGGCAATATTGGTTCACTATAGGATACAGCTAAAATACAAACTGATCGGTAAAACGGTCGGAATACTAATTTTGAAGTGTTTTGAAAAGATATTTTCAGAAATTTTGGTACGGAGTATTATTCAAGGCATCCTTTGCCAATAGCAAAAATTTACAGAATTTGCAGTGTTAATACAAGGGATATAGCCACAGAACGTTCAGTGATTGGTTCTACTTCCTAAACACCAAAAAAGCCACCGAAGGAAGCTTCATCTTATCGACCTCTGTGCATGTCTGACACAATTGGCAAAGTGTTGAAAGCATAGTAGAGAATCGCTTCAAGTTTGCAATTCAGAAAGCCGGCGGATTGTCAGAAAGACAATACAGCTTTATGAAAAGAGGTTCACCATTTATGCACTAAGGCCCGTTCCAAGTAACCTAATGTATGATGGCTCAAATTTAAGGATCCACTAGAACACACTGCAGATAAATCGAATCGGAATAGATAAAATCCTAAATGCCTTATCAAAAATGATGGATGATAAAGGCTGCGTGCGTTCCAGCCTTCGATTGTAATGAGATCGATTGTATTATATGCGGCTATAATAGGGATTCAGGCGTTAGGCATTAAAGAAAATGCCAGATAAATAAGCACAGTGCACAGGCAGTCGGCATTAAGCTATCAGTGCTTTCTGAACAATATCAACCAATGCGGCGGAAGAAAAAGCCAGTATGGTGCCCATTGACATCCCGGGCGACGAATAGGAGTGGGTATACAAGTTAACAGAGCAGTCTATAGGAGCCAAAAGAGAAGAGAAGAGAGAGTCAAAAGCTTAACAATGTGGCAGTAACGATGACAAATCTGACTCAAAGGACCCACAGACTGATACCGAACACCTAGCCCAAATATTAAGTGGACATGTGTGCTTTAAAAGCTACCTGTATAGATTCCAGCACGACAATAGTTCGAATTTTGCAACGCCTTCAAAGTGCTTTGAATACTCTGTGCATGTATTCTTTTATTGCTTTCGCTTTTTCGCATCCTTACAATCACAGAAGAAACTATACAGATCGGACATCTATGTATATATTATAGCTTCAGCGCAGTAAGTCTTTTTTCTATGGTAGATTTGTATTCTTGCGAGTGAGATCAGACATGGTAATCTAGCTACGTCTATTAAGCACCTCCACATTACACGGCGAAGGAAAATGTGTTGGTACAGCCTCTATCAGCGTGATGCTCTAATTAATTGAAAAGTGATTTCTCAATAAGTAAATGAAAATCTTAAAAGTATTGAGTGTTCATTTCATGATATGCATGACTTTTTTTTTATTATTTTCCGGACATATGTATATTTTGTGCAGTCATCTTTAATCCAGCGATAAGTAACTAATTTAAAAATGTATAACATCTTTTTGCTACTTTCCAATGTAGATCGTTTTTGCAACGCATTATTGTAGCTTATACACTTTGAGCCAGCTGAGCAAATTTTAAGTAAATGTGAAATTTGTGTATGTAAGTGTATGCGTAAATATTTGAGTGAAGTAAACAGCTCATGGAAACCGCAACTGACAGCCGGAACGACCCGAAAACCAACAGGAAACCACAAAAACTACAAAGGAGAAAATGTGGTCCAGCAGCGTTTAAATCGTCTCATATTTGTGTTTGTATGCTTAAGGCATATGTGTGTGTGTTCGTGTCTGTGATGTGAGTGTGTTTGCGTATGTGACATTGAAAGCGCAAGTAACTGTCGGTGAACTGGAGTGGTGATGCAATCGAGAAAGGATGGCGAAAAGTAGAAATGAAGAGAAATCGGAGAATGTAATGTATTGCTGGCAGGAAGCACTGCTTTCGAAGGCGTATATGTACGACTGTTCGAAATGTTATGATTTCAAGAAAACGGGTATAAACTGGTAAATGAAGTACGGACAATTTGCAATGAAATCGGTTGCTAAAGCGATCAAGGACTTATTTACTTTCTTCGGAACGTCAGATAATGATTGTTCTTTAATTTTCGTTGACAATATTTTTTCTTGAATTTTTTTTGAGAAGTAATCTTGTAAAGAGCCTTAAAGATTTTGCTAAAAATTAAAAAAAAAATTCTCCAATATTTCAGAAATAATGTAATGGAGGCAACTTACATTTTCTGCCAAAAACTAATTAATAAAAAATCCTCGAAAGTCAGTTCAAAAACATTTCATGGAATTTAAAAATAAAAATTAAATTTTTAAATTCGCAAATTTGCACTTTCTAGCTTTTGGAAGTGTTATTTATATTAATTTATCTAATTTATTTAATTTATTTAAATTGTTTACTTTAATTTATCTAATTTATTTTCTAACGCCAATGATTTACATATTAAGTTCAGGGAATATAGAAAAGAACACACCTACAGCTTGAAGGGGGTGTTCTAGTCTAAAAATTAAAAAAAATCGATTTTTTTTTTTTTTTCAAAGTTTAACTATTCAAGAATATGTGTACAAGAGGATTTTTCAAAATTCAAATTATTTTCGGAGATATAGGCATTTTTCTGACCCGGCATTCAAACTGGTTCAGCCGGAACGCAAAACCTTAAACGCGTTTTTCTCAAAACTGACTTTTTCGGATCGATGTCCACGATTTCTCAGGTTCTACTGGACCGATTTACTTGAAATTTTTATAGAGTCTTCTTTATAAGCTTGTCTATGGTTGGAACTAGCCCCATCCCAAAATTTTTATTTTTATTATCTTTAAAAAATTCGAAATAATCAGAAAAAGTGATCAAAAACAATTTTTTTTTTTCAGGCAGTCGCCATTTTGTGAAAAAAAAATGTTTCCCACTTTTCCGTAGTTCTGACCATTGCGACATTATTCTAGATTAATAATCTTCTTTTTTTTTGGTTTCAGATAACTAGGAGGGTTGAAGTCATGGGCATGGTCACGTGGAAATTTTTAGAGACCCTCCACTTCGTCAGCTCATAATTTTTGAAATTTTTTACTTTTTTTAGTTTTTAATTTTTTTCTGTACTCTTCAAAAATTAATAAATAACTAATAAAAAATTGATAGTAAAAATATTAATTGCCTTGTTTTACGACACTTTAAAAATTACCTGAAATTCAAGCTACTAGACTAGAATACCCCCTTAAACCAAAAGTTCACCAAATGTCACGTATACGCACCGCAGCCTCACAAACAGTTCCAAAAACATGCTACTTCTTCTTTATAAATTGTAATATTTCGTAATAATTGCCTACTTCCGTTTTCTACTGAAGTTGGTAGTACCACGAGGCATTCTCTCTTCTTCTTCTCATTGCTTCTGCAATTATAAATTCTGGCATCTCAGTAATGTGCTTTTGCTATAATCGCTCACGGCTTAAGATGCCCGGTTTTATTTTAAAAATTCTCACTCCGCACACATAGCAGCGTGTTATAATTTGTTGGGCATGAAGTTGTTGCTAATACACGCGCATCCTGCTTACGCGCCAGAAAGTATGCTACGCATTATTGGCACCTGTGCACAAATATTTGCCGTTTTCTTGGCTGGCAGGCGGCCAATGGCGAGCGGCGGCGAGTAAAACCGCGCACAGCACACACACATACACAATCACGTATACATTTTTGTCATTCCGTTGATTTGTATTTGCTGGGCATGACAGTTGATGTAAATTGAACAACACATACTAAAGATTCACCGAGAAACGTGGAAGAGCACAAAGGCCTTCAAAAGCCGAAGAAAGGCGAACGCTTAAGCGCTTTAAGCATTCTTATGTGGTTTGCCCCAGTATAAGCGCCTATTTGCTGGAAATGCGAAACAAAATATGGAAGAAAAGGAAAAAAGAAAAATAAAATGGTTGGAGTCTTACATTTTGCTGGTTGAACGCGCCAGCAGCACACATTTTAGCTTTGTACATAAAGTAGCAGCCAACAAGTGACCAACGCCAATGAGTGTATCTAGAACGACAGCAAAGGGGCCTGTAAAAATTACTAGCAGTGGCAAGAGCTTGAATATTTTTGTGCTTACATCAACTTGCCGCCCGTGCCTCGCCGCGTCGCTTGCCTGCAGGATACAATACCCGTCGTAATAATATAAACATCATCACAACAAGGTTAAATTAGGTCAATGGCAGCGAAGACACTGAGTGGGCATGCGAAATCAACAGTTATGCTGTACTACTCTCCAATGCTAGACTTAAAGCGCTTCTTCGCTGTCCTCGAAAGTATTGTCTTCATTTTAATTTTGTAGTTATAGAATTCGGGGTCTTTAATATTAATGAAATTTGAGCGAAACCAAAACAGTTCTGATATAATTTAAAATTATTAATAATGGACATAAGTGAAGGTATGTACTTTTCAAAAGTTGAAGTAACTGTAGTTAACAGGAAATCTTGAAAATTGGAGAAAAGAGGTGCTTCCCTTAAAAGTCGTACCCTTAAAAAATCAACTCTTCTTTATTCATTATTTAATGTTTAAGTATCGTTGAATTCTGAGAAGTCTCTAAATATGTGCTAGTCTGAACGAAAGTAAGTTTATCGACCTCTTTTATAGGGTTCCTACTTTTTTAAAGAAAAAGCACAGAAACTTTAAATTTAATGGGAAATGCTTATTATCTTTCAAATATTGGCCGAGGCCACGTCTCACGTTGAGTTCAATTTTTGTTTTAGCATTTTTACTACTAAATAGACTTTAGACTAGAATATATTTAAGATCTCAACGTAAAATGCGCCAAGTCGTTCTATATGTCAGTCCGAATTACTGCGAACGGCGCCAAATCGAATCTCTACGGTCTTCGTGTACATTTTCAGCTACGGCTGCTACATTTTCTTCACTGCGTATTGGACGTCATATATCATCCTATAATGACTGATGGGTCTCAAAATATGTGAAGGTTTTATAGTCCGGTTATGTTATCCATAAGTTCAGTCAGATTGTGTTTGCGAGAAATCGTAGAAAAAGTGATTTGCCTCTGGATATCCGAGAAAAATTTGGATGCGTTTAAGTAACTTAAAGCGATTATAAATCTCATGCATTCCAAAACTTCAAGAGTATTGTAATAATTTTAGAGTAAAGGAAACTATATAGAAACAGAATGCTGTATTTTCTTCTTCTTCAATACTATCTGTCAAAAATGAAATTAATGAGTTTCAACATGGTCGCACCTCGGGTTGTGATGAGCTATAGCCTTGAGCTTCGAAAACTGCTATAAGGTAGAACAATGTGACGAAGGTTCAATATCTTCCAAAAAATCTTCCGTAATAATGGTAATTGTGCCAAAACACAAAGCTAAAAACAGTCATTATTGGATGATGCTTTCATCATTTTCAGGGAAAACTCCTTGAAATCCGACGAAGAAGGCATGAAATAATCACTAAACAGCTAACAGAGACAAACCCTTGCCGATCGTGGGTAATTTAATTGCTATGTTGATTTCACTGCAAAAAATACCTTACTTTTAACAGAACACTCAAAATTTTTGGAAATGGCAGAAAGTTTAGAAATAGGCCTTTAACTGGAGACATCATCATTTTTACCACCTTTAAGGATAGTTGTAAGGAATGTCAGTTTCCAGTTTAAAATAAAATTACCAGATAACAGAGATTTATTGAAGTGAAGCTTGAGAGGATGAACAAAGACAGGACACTTTTTATAAGTACAGGCGGCAGCCCAACAAGAACAATTTTGAAAGAAATCTTAATATCACAAATAGCCTTGGCAATATCATCTTGCGAAAACATAGTGTGTCAAAGTTGTTAGATGAAAAATTATTAGCAGGAAAATTAGAAGAAGTTCCAAGCTCATGGTGAATATAATTTGATTTGAAAAATTCAACAAACAAGTTGGAAATTTCACCCCAAAGTAAATCGGAAGGAATGGCCTAGATTCCAAAAATACTTAAGGTTCGACTTGAATTCTAATTAATGTTAGACTCCATGACTTTACTTAATTAAGTTAAAAAAACAAAAAATATATACTACTGAGCCCAAAAAATATCGTGACATTCGAATTTAAACTACGCGCGTCGAAGGATTTGGAGAGTTATTTTTTTTTAGGTTGGTATAGTACTGTCAGTCACATTTATGTCAAATTCCTTGTCAAAATATTCATTAGTGTTTGAGATACGAGTCGTTTTGTGAGCTGCTAAAAGTGAGTTTTTCGTTTTTTGCGATGTCGAAATTTGTTGAGCAAAGAATTTGCATTAAGTTTTGTTTACGGAATCAATTTTCTGCTGCGGATACGTTGAGGATGGTGCAGAAAGCCTTTGGTGATGAGGCTAGGTCTAAAAAAAAATGTTTATAAGTGGTATGGGGAGCTCCAAGCCGGCCGTGAACGTGTCGAAGACCAAGAGCGTCCAGGGCGACCATCAACCTCAACCGACGAAGCTCACGTTCAACAAATCAAAGATTTGGTATTGAAAAACCGTCGATTAACAATTAGAGACCTTGCTGATGAAGTTGGCATATCTAAAGGCTCAGCCAATACCATTTTGAAGGATATTTTCGGCCTCAAGCGCGTCAAATCTCGACTGGTACCGAAAACATTGAATTTTTTGGAAAAAAGGCGTCGCGTTGAAGTGTGTGAAACGATGCTTTCCGACTACCAGAGTGTCTTGAAATGCATTATAACTGGCGATGAGACGTGGATCTATGCTTACGACCCCGAAACAACCGATCAATCGAGCGTATATCGTGCCAAAAGAGAGCCGAGACCAAAAAAATCGCGCCAAAGTCGCTCAAAAATCAAGGTCATGTTGACTGTTTTCTTTGATTATCGTGGTGTTGTGCATTTTGAATTCTTCCACCCAGTCAAACAGTCAACAAGGAATATTATTTGAACGTTATGCGTCGTTTGGGTAACGCTATCCGCCTAAAAAGGCCGGAATTGTGGAAAGACAATTCTTGGTTTTTACACCACGATAATGCACCATCCCATACTGCCCTCGTAATTCGTGATCATTTCACCAAAAACTCAACCCATATCGTTCTGCAACCACCGTATTCACCTGATCTGGCGCCGTGCGACTTCTGGCTGTTCACCAAGCTCAAAAGACCGCTCCGGCGACACCGTTTTTATACGATAGAGGAGATTCAAGCCGCAGCGAATACGGAACTGAAGGGCATCCCGGAAAGTGACTAAAACCAGTGTTTCGAAGATTGGAAAATCCGTTGGCATAAGTGCATTGCATCGGGAGGGGATTACTTTGAAGGGGATGAAATTGACTTGGAAGAATAAATAAAGAATTTTCAAAATAAATACAATGTCACCTTGGTTTTTGGGCACAGTAGTATATGAATATACGAATAGAAATGCAATTTATAAAATAAATTTCTGAAATACAATTTTTAACCATTTAAAAGCAAGCATAAAAAATGTGCATTAAAGAAAGTTATGAACTGTTAATTTTAATAAAAAAATCTAAGCGCACTACTTGCGTTGAATGGCCACAGTGTTTGGTAGAAGGAATTTTAATTAAATTTACTGGCTAAGTAAACCTATAGCGGCGAATGCCAACCAAACTTTCAAATACACACGTCAAAGCACATAATCCCCCCCCACACACCCACGCATGGGTTTACTGTGATGTTCGTTAACCAGAATGCGGGCGTTTTGACATACCTACACACAGTGTATAAGCATACACTGACTCGCCTACATGCTTATTGACACAATTTTGAAGGCTTCCATCGCCTTCAACTGCCGAAATTTTATAGGGGCTAGTGAATGGGCTACGGACAGGCTCTCAACGCCACTACATTCACATATACGCATGTGTAGGAGTATGTAAGTGTGTGTGTGTGTAAATGTAAGTACAAAAACCAACGACTGGCAGCTCCTCGGCGGTTGTGCACGTACTGCCAACTTCTGATGCTTGTTGAATGATGGCATTAGCATTGGCTCTGGCGTCCGAAACTGAATGAATTTGCATCTCATTAGTGGATGCGACGTGCTCGACGCCCGTTTAGCGGTGTTATTCTTGTTTTCATCTGTGCTTCTTGTTATTGTTGCCGTCTTTCATGCCCAATTTTCGCAATTTCCGCACGAGCATTCTTGAACGATTTGTTCGACGGCGCGATGGTGTGAGCAGCGACACACTTACACTACTACAATCATTACATACCCACCTACACATATGCACACACATGCGCATATATTTGTGTTTCATTCATTCCATTTCCATTACGAACCAATATCACTGCCATCACTGTCATTGTGTGGATGCAGGCCTTTTACGCTCGTAAATACTCGCACATACCTACATACTTACATATATGTATGTTGGTGGGCATTTTGTTTTTGTTGCCGTTGAAAGGTATTATTTTTGATGCTCATAAAAAGGCAGCGAGACAAAATCGTAAAAATTGAATTTGGAATCTTTGAGCGTGGCAAAAAGCTTGCTATCACAGGATCCAAGGTGGCTGCTGAGTGCTTTTGTAATATGCATTTCATATGGCGCCGATAGCGGCGGCTGGGTAGAGCGTAAATGGTGTGACGCGGTTGTGGCGCGTGAATATTGCATGCCCAGACCTAAGTGGTCGATAATATTGGCAACTAAAAGTTGAGTGCTTGTCGAACAGTGTACGGTTGTTCTATAGGTGACACGACCGCTCAGACGGTAGGAGTTGACAATGTCTTTCATTGCGCTTTAAGTGTCTTTGGCGACTTTCGTCACTGCGCGGTATGTCACAGTGGTCGGCTTCAGATGGAAGTACACAACTTTTTTCTAGAGAAATGTGTGGTTTAAATTTTTTGGATTTTTTTTCAATTAAATGAATTTCACCACGACAGATATTCATCCTTTGTGTTACCCATAAACTCCGAAAAGCGGATCACCACATCCTCATAAATCGGCGAAGTGTTTTCAGCTCACCACAAATTTATTAAGTCATCACACACATCAGTCAAAAAGACGCCTGTAGAGGAGGAAGTGGCGAAATGATTCCACCTCGCCTTCTTCCATCCTGTTTTGGCAAAGACCGTCCGACAGAAGACGTAACAACTACATACATGGTGACTCGAATAATTTTTAATTTCGCTCTGACGATTGTCGGGCAATTTCTGTTTGGAGAACAAGAAAAAATCACACGGAGCTAAATCTGGTGAATACGGTGTTTGATCGATGTTATTAGTTGCGTTTTTGGCTTTAACACTAAACCTACCAGTACCTTCAAAATTGACCATTTTCAAACTTTTGTAAAGCTTATCCGTTTTTAGACCATATAACACTGTTGTCAAACTTAATGACAATTCTTAGAATATGCATATAATATTTTTTTCAATGTTTAGTTTTAGTTATTCCAAGAAAAATTTGTTATATGGCCTACCTACCACGGTCGGTCAATATGACCGGTGGGAAAAAATTTTATAAAATGTACAGAAGATGAATGATTGAAAAAAATGGAGACCTGCTTTTTTTCTAAAACTATGAGCCGAAACGACTTTACTGAAATTATGAAGTTTATACGATTTGATAAGAAGAGCGAAAAGAAGTCAGCGTTTACAAACCAATAAATTTGTCATGATATCTACAATATGGCATCGATTTATTGAAAATTCACAAAATTCTTATAAACCTGATCCATTGTTACATTGCAGTTGATGAACAGTTGTTTCCGTTGCAGACTAGGTGTAGATTTGCCAAATATAATCCAAAAAAATCCGACAAATTTGGAATAAAGTTCTGGTTGGCATGTGACGTCAAGTACATAATAAATAGGTTTCCCTATTTGAGAACTTGAGGAGTTCGTTGTCCTAAATCTGATGGACAACTTTCACAGGATGCAGAAGGCACGTAACAACGGAGAATTTTTTCACGAGTATATCATTAGCCCAAAATACTTTCAAAAAAAAAAAAAAAAAAAAACAATTGTTGGAACAATTCGTGGAAACAAGAGAGAGGTAGCAAAAGAAAGAAAGGACAAATTAGCTGATTTTTCAAGCATATTATATAAATCGAAATACATTGCCTTGACAGTGTCTAAAATAAACCGAAAAAAAGAATTTATAATAGTACAAAATTTGGTGTAAATGTGGCAGACCAGATGGCAAAAAAATAAATTCCTTCAAGCCGTACTAATGTGTTATGTATGTAAAATAGGGAATAATAAAACACTTTTTGTAACGTTGTTTGTGTTTGTCTGATGTAATGACATGAATACTGACTCATTTTAAAGTAAGTCAAAAGAAATAATATCGCGAGTTTATCAGCCGTTAGCGTTAAGGGCAAAAATCGTACTTACTTGTAAAACAAAAGGTTTTTAGATTTTTTTTTACATGAGAACTAAGCGAATAGTTTAAAATAATCAATTATTTTCTTTGTTGGAATTGTACAAATTATAAATATTTTTTCTTGTTTTATTTTCACACTATGAACTTTATTTATGACACTTAATAGTTTCCAAAAAGAAAGCAAACGACCGAAATTGAACGATTCAAAAAATTTATAAAGAAATCAAATGGAAAACAAAATAAAAAAATTAAAAAAAAAATATTAGTATGCAAAAGTCAGTTTGAAATCTACGCTCGTAAATCAGTTAAAATTTTACATTTTCTGTTTTTTTTTTGCTTATAAACCATCTTCATTGGATTCTCTTTAAAGTGGACGTTGAGAACATACTTACATTGTTTAAACAACAGTGAGTACTTGTAATTTAATATGAACTTTATAGAATAGCAAAAAGCTCGAATTCTCGATTCTACGTTTTAGTTAGATAACGTTTGTATGGGGAAAGGAAAAGGGCTGTTTTTAGGGGTTTTCCGGCAATTATTCGAAATTTTCTTGACATAAAAACCATCTGAGGTTCAATGATGGTTTTTATGTCAAGAAAATTTTAAAAAAAGAAATGGCCAAATTGATCCAGGCGTTGTTGAGTTATGTGCTAAGCAACACATTTTGCGATTCATTTTTATATACATATAAATAAGAGAAGAAGATAAGAAGAAGGTTTTCTTTATTGTTTTTATTATTGTTATTTTTTGTTTTTTGATTTTTTTTTTTTTTTTTTTGAAGAAATGAAATTTTCAAATGGTTCTTCCATGAATTTTGAACAAATGTTTGTGATTTAAAATATAAGTTTTGTGTTTATGATTTGTATTGAACTTTAATATAAGTATGTAAAAATTACCCTGGTTCTAAGCTACCTCTCCACGAATTTTCAGCCAAATCGGTTCAGCCGTTCTTGAGTTGTCAAGTGTCAAAGCGAAAATGCCTTTACCTCGCTTAATACTGATTGCATGTGGCACGTTCAGTCCACCGACGTTGATGCACTTGCGTATGTTTGGTGAGTCAACTTGACTGCATAACAGTTAAAGAGGTGCGATAACATTTTATTAACCCAATAGAGATTGCGAGAAATCACCTAACGGAGCGTGGGTTTGAGGCAATCGGTGGCATAATGTCACCAGTACATGATGCGCAACGGAAGCCAGGATTAGTGGCAGGCATACACAGATTGGCTATGCTGAGATTGGCGCTGCGCACTTCTAATTGGATACGAGTGAGTTGATTTGGGACAGATACGTGTGTTAATGGCAGTGTTGCAATGCAATTCAATTTCTAATGCAAATTTAGGTCTCTGACTGGGAGTTGCAACAGCCGCAATGGACGCCGACGGTGGAAGTGCTGAAATATCACAAGGACTGCATAAATAATGTGATGAAAGAGAAAGTGGAAGGCAGGAGAGATTTAGTACTGCCGGAATGGCTGCCGGCAGAATTGACCGAGTGCACGGAGGAAGTTCACTTGAGATTTTTGGCAGGCGCCGATTTGTTGGAGACGTTTGCCGATGCGCAGTTGTGGACGAATGAAGAGGTGCATAAAAGTTTTTAAATTTTTATGTTTTTTTTGTTTTTTATTTATCAATTTTTATAGGTTGAAACAATGTGCAGTTATGGTTTGGTGGTAATTTCCCGCTTTGGTTCAAAGCCTGAAAAGCTTATTTTTGAATCAGACGTTATCTCAAAGTATTCTGTAAGTACTTTTACTTATATTTTTCTAAATTATGTCAGAAGTTTTATTTGCTATTTTTTAGCGTAACATTGAGTTGGTAACAAATTGGTCCAATAATAATTTGAGCTCCACTCTGGTGCGTCGTTTACTCAAACGTGGTCAGTCGGTGAAGTACCTGATTAATGATGACGTTATTGACTATATAAAAAAATATAATTTATACAACTGTTAAATCACATTGATGCTCTTAAACTCAACTCTGTAACATACTTGGTTCGATGCGAAAAAAATTCAGCTTCATCCGGACGAGCCCAGCAAGAACGCGTTTCATACCCAAGGCAAGGTGCGTTCCTTCCAAAGTAAACAGGATCTTTTTGAATCTAGCGCCACCTGGTAGCGCCATATATATTTGTCGAATGGTTCTACCATTGGCACGATTCCGATTACTTTGGCGGATGTACGGATAGGGGAGCTTCTCCAGAGGAGGAATATCCAAAAATAGCATAAAAATAACTAATATTTTTTGAAATATTCACGTTTAAAAATTCAAAAATTTGCACTAAGAAAACATGTTATTTCTCTATGTTTCACTGAATTTGTTCACGTTCTTTACACTGTATATTTAAATATACACTCTAAGCTTTGAAATAAGCTTACATATCACAATTATTTTGCAATTTTTCAACTAAATTTAGTAATTTAAAAATCACTTGTCAAATTTATGGCTCAAAAGTTTAGAGCCCTTATATTTACAAGGAAAACCAGCATTGCCACACCTTAAAAGCCAAAAGTGAAGGATTTTTCAGCGCTTCACAGCGTTTTCTTTGTTTATACTTTCGCGTGATTCTTTTTTCTTTATTAACTATAAAAAAACTATAAAGAAGATTTTTCAAGCTTAAATTAAATATGTGAACACTTTTCCATATACGTACATATACATACATATGTGAATATATGAATAATATGTGATTTATATTTAATAAACACAGATAAGTAAAATCGTGTGATGACATTATAATATTATATGTATATGTTTATGATTGTAATATGTATAACATTTTTATATACATAATACCCGGGGTGACTGAAGTACTTTCGCATAGTACTCCTTTCTGCGTTGAAAATAAAAAAATATATTGACTTTTTGGTATAAAGTGGTTATAATTTATGGTTATCATGCACTCAAAATTTAAGTTTTCGTTATAAAATGGTAAATTTTGTTTATTATATCTGTCAGCGATTTCCATTTATTTTTGATGATACATTGGTTTGTATTTTAGGCGACGATATATATATTATATTTAAAATATGAGTTTTGGGTATGAAGTGGTTATATTTTTCGGTTATCATGCACTCATATTGAAACAAAATTTGAGTTTTCGTACTGCACTTTATACTTTACACTTTAATACGTAATATTATTATATAATATTACTAATACATATATATAATATTACTTATTTGCTTAATAAATTTAAAAAGGAAAATATCCATATGCATGAATAGAGGAGTTTTTGAGAAAAAGAGGAATTTCAGCGAATTGCCTTATCATCACATGGCAGCGCTCCATTTCGTCGTAATTTTTGGTAAACAAATGAGGTTGAAATAAGTGTAAAATGTGATTTTTAAAATAAAGATTTTTTAGGTAAAAAACCTGCTAAAAGAGTAAAATCTAGATTTATTTAAAAGATTATAGTGCAATTTAATTAATTTGAAGTGAAAAATGTGAAAAAAGTGTGTTTAATAATGGTGAAATAGCTCCTTGAAATGGTCCAATTGTGCGAATTTTTGAACTTTAAGGCCGAATATCTCCTAAACTAAGCGTTTTCGGACCCTATAACCCTATATGTTTTTTAATCAGGAGGACTTCCTCTTTCCAACGGTACCTTCAAATCGCGGCGCCAAAGAAATCGGAATTGTGCCGAACCATTGATTGGAAGTGAAGTTATTGCGTTTTAAATGTCAGCATGTTTCAGCTATCGGTGTGAAAATGAGCTTCGAACAAAGAGCAAGAACACATTATAATTTGTTTTAAAATTGATGAAACAAGTTTATAAGCGATGATTGCGTATCCCTTAGCAGAGCGCACGAGTGGTTTCAACGTTTTCGAAATAGGTCGTGAGGACATAAAAAAGTATTCAATACTGATTAATATTATGTTTTCATATATGTTTTTTCATCTTTTTAAAGGGTTTGGGCAGTTAAAATCTCTCTCTAAAAAGTGCCAAGACGGTTCTAAACTGTTACATTTTGAAACTATATTTTGTTTTTATGGAATTGGAATCTACAAGAATATATTGAGTGCGCTCAAGACTAGTGAAGCGATGTCGAGGCACTAGAGATAATACCTCAAGTTATCTTATGATTAGATCGGTTTGGATGCCTGGCTTCAGCGGTCTTGGAGGAAACTGTAAGGCTGATGAGCTTGCTCGGACAGCTAATTCAGTCTCAATAATTGCGGAATGGGAAAGGGTAAGAACTGCAATGTTTCTTGTCGTTTGCTACAGAATTGCTGGGCCTCAACTCGGCTTAGCAAACTTTGATTGGCTGCTATGTAGTCGAAATTTTTTCTACCTCAGGGTAAATCAAAGGTTGTAAGAGTTCTAACTGGACCCTGTTCGAACGGCATTCATGCAGTTGGATTGAACATCTTACCGGATGCCAGCAGCATTAGAAGATGTGATAGAGTTATTTCAACACTTCCTCCTGTTGTAGTTGTTGTTCTAACGGATATCCCCGTTAGGATGGATGAATTAGATAAGTCGTCATCGAGATCTTCCAACGGTAGGCCCAAGGAACGTGCTGTTTCGACTGGGTCGGACGATAGGGAGAGGGGTGAAAGATGCAAAGATGTGATTTTTGTCATGCGGAAATTCGTTGCGTGTTGAACATACGATCGATATGTCGAGGTCGATTCTGGATAAGTAGAAGTTTAACCTGCTACAGAATCCGGAGCGAAGCTGTGCAAGGGTCACACTCGATTTTCGCAGCAACTCGAGCTCTTCGTCTGCAATAGCTCTTAGTTTGACTCCAAGTACGTGATTTACTGATAGGGAGTCGGTGAAGGCCACAATTTCCACGGTTTTACGTTACCGGAGTTGACCCAGATTTTATTCGACCAAAGGCTGTATTATCGAGGTTAGATCCTCGTTGTGATCAGTAAGCTTTAGATCCCTTCCTCCTCGAATGTCTCGGTTTTGTCAGATCAAGTCAGAACCCCTCGAGCTCATACTTTCAGATATCCAGGTGAATGTAGAAATAAAACACCTAAACACGTTTGTGATAGGTTCAAGGCGTTTTCTAAAAGCTGGTGTCCATTACTACAAGAGTTCATCGTCTGGCTTCACAAAGAACTGTACGTAAGAGTCTAAGTGTGATTCCTCTGTAATGCCTTGGGAGCAGTCATCCAATTTAATCTAACCTAATACTCTTCCTTTCATAATATTTGTTATAAATCGCCTTTAATTTATTTCCAAACTGCTCTCACTTGATTTATAAATATTAAATAAGCCACAGATTGCTTCACAAGCCAAATTATTTGTTGTTTTTTTCGCACGCCGTTTTGTAAACGTAAATATTTCATTTATTTTTTATTTTTTTTTTCACGGCATTCCGCTTTTCGTCTGCGCCTCCTCATTTGCATTGAAAAGTTGTGCATAAAAAATGCAATGAAATCCGCACGACTAAGCAAAAGTTGGGCGTTAAGAGCGGCGCACAGACGCGTCTATCGATGAGCGTCTCTTTGGTTTAGTGAGTGGTTAAATGGCGCCGAAACGCTGTGTTTCTGTTAACTTCTTTGTTCTTACGCGCTTTGCATTTAGAGCATTTGAAATTTAAGGCGCAACCTTTTCAACTGCTTGCACTCAACTTTTTGATTAATGCGAAATTTTCTCAGTTCTTTTTTTCTCACACTGAGATTGCATTGATGTTGCTGCTGGTCCCATTGCCTTTTGCATTTATTTTTATTCACTTTCGAATGAATACTTAATGAAAATATACATTTTTTACCTGACATTTTTTTACCGAAGGTCCGTGTGACCTTTGCGTGTTTTGTGTATTCGGCTGGATGACCTTCGATGGGCTCCTTTTGTTTGGTGGTGTCCTCTTTTACATAAAAAAAAAAAAAAATTAGGATGGAAAATCAAGATAAATTGCTGTATTGATTTTTTCCATGCTTGTGTAATTTTCTTAATGGATTATAAGGATGCCAGATTCATTTAGGGGATATTTTTAAATATGAATTATTCATTCAGTTTGATATAGTATTAATGAATTGCAATGCAACTGATTGGTCGAACTACGTAATAAATATTAAATTAAATAAAGGAAAATACAAAACCTAAAAGATTTATTAAAATTTAAAGTTTTACAAGTAAGTACATAACATTATTTCGTATGACGAAGAAACTTCAGAGAACCTAACTTGTTTATTTTTGTCAATCATCGAGGTGAGGAACCTACCTACTTACATAGGACCCACTTCCAGAAAAGTTCTAGACATAACATTATATACAAGTAGAGAGCATGAGTAGAAAACTGGTGGGTGCTAAGCACACCATCCTTCTCTTATCATAGATCAAAGTTATCAGAAATCTCAGGACAACAAACTGGGATCTTTAAAGACAGATACTATTAGGTAAAAAGCTTAGACTTCGCGTGTACAACTCACAAGAAGAGCTTGAAAAGAACGTGACTGAATTTACGAATGCCCTAAATACAGACTTTCACTATGCATGCCCTACTCTGCGATTCAAGTCCAAAACGAAGCCCCCTTGCTGGAACAAGCAGCTTGGGTCTTGCAGAAGCAAAGTTCGGGAATGCTTCAACTGTGCCAAGCTAGCAGAAAGCAAGGACTGTTCTAATGAATATAAAGATCTTATAATGGACTACAAGAAGTTGGTGGGCAGGACAAAGTGAGAATCTTGGAAAAACTTTTGTAGTGGATTTGAAAAGACCCAAGAGGTAATTCGCAAAAGTAGCGATGAATGGACGGACAAATGCCAGGACCTGCTCAGTGTGCACTTTTCAGGCTGTAAGGACACGGTAAGTCCTAGCTATGAATAGAGTCGAGCAGTAAACGTTTCCGAACATATCCTTACGTAGAAAAAAATAGAATGAGCAATTCGCTCCGATATTTAGAGGACTTCAGCTATGTGCCACACTCATGGAGAGAGATTAGGGTAGTTTCCATACCGAAGGTAGGTAGGAACAACCCAACCTACTCAAAAGAGTTTAGGTCTACACTAGGTCTTAACTTCTTTCCTGCTGAAAACGCTAGAGAAAATTGTGGATGCGTATAACGCATATTCGAAGGGCAGATCAGTAGAGATTGCACTCAATATTTTAGTATTTAATATTGAAAGGGCTCTTGGAAATAAAAAATATGCTCTTGGAGAATTCTTGGACATTTTTACTATTCTGAACAGTATTTAGTCAACAGGTGTTGATCGTGCTATACAACGCTGGATCAAAAGCCTTTTGACCTCTAGACGGTTAAGAGCAGAATGGAATGACGCTAAAATGACCTAGGAAGTCTTTAGAGGTACTACCAAAGGTGGAGTGCTATCTCCGCTTCTAAGGACATTAGTGGTGAATAAACTGCTAAGGAAATTGGAAGGCAAGCCGCTAAGATAGTGGCATATGCGGACGAATTGCCATCTTAATAACGGGTATCATAAGCAGGTTCAGAGGTTCGCTGCGCTGTGCATAACGGGTGCTTTATGAATAACTCCAACGGCGGCCCTTGAACTGCCGACGACTATTGGCCGCAAAAGAACTTACATATAGAACCATCGGGCATAGCTCTATGGGTAATGGAGGTTGGGCAAACACCGACTACATGAACCCACTTTTTAACTCAGGAAGAACGTCCAAAGTAAACATAGAAAAAGCACTACGCGCGACACACTAAACATCTATACTGATGTCTCGAAAATGAACGATGGAGTTAGTGCGGGAATACACTGTCCAGAGTTAGGCATAAATGCAGACGAGCCACTGCAGTATATTTTAAGCTGAGGTCTTTGCTATTGCGATAGCCATGGAGCTGGCCTCTAATCCAGGAGGGAAAATTCAGAGTCAGCATAGACAGCCAAGTAGCAATCAAGGCATATCGTCCAGAAGTGTCTTGGAAAGCACGATTTTCCTACATGCCATTTATCATGATTTATTTTTAAATATTTTTAGTGAAATACTTATATTATTAATTTCAAGTTCTTCAATCTATCTACATAAAATAACTTATTATTTTATATTTGGAAAATATATAAGAGAAAGCAATTTCCATCTCGTAACTCAATTCTTCGAATATACGTGTAAACATACATACTATATATAGTACGCCTACACATATGTATGTGTATTTATTTTGAAGTCATACGGCGTTGTAAAGAAGCCATCAGTGGAGCGAAACACAAATCATGCCGATTATGACTACATAATGCCAATATGAATGAGATGCCATAAACAAAAATTTCTGCGCATAACTTATTTAAGTGCTGTGTGGAATTCAAAGAATTAAATTGAACTTTTGCTGCCTACACGTGCATTAATGCTGTGCAATTTTGCAACATGAAAAGTTTTAAATTTGTTGTTTTTTTTTGATTGAATGAAAATTTAAATTTTAGATGAGAATGAGATATTATTAAAGAGAGAGAGTATTCAAAAATAACTTTTATAATATCTAACGGAAAATCTTTTACAAAATTACTGGTACGGGAATATTTTTTTTTATAAAAAATATTGGTGTAAAAATATCGACGAATGTTGGATAATAATTCGGCAATTTTTTCGTCAACTCGTTCAAATGATTTCGACTTTAGCACAAATTATGGTTCAAAAATTTATGATCATAAGAAAAAACTGTGAATAATTAAAGAAAATTTAATGCTAAAAAAAAATTAAGAAATAAATTGCTTTTAAGAGTATGTTTTCTTTAAGGGGGTTTTCTAGTCTAGAAGCATGAATTTCAGGTAATTTTTAAAGTGTCGTAAAAAAAGGCAATTAATATTTTTACTAAATACTTTTTTATTAGTTATTTATTAATTTTTGAAGAGTACAGAAAAAATTAAAAACTAGAAAAAGTAAAAAATTTCAAAAATTATGAGCTGACGAAGTGTGGGGTCTCTAAAAACTTCCACGTGATCATGTCCATGATTTCAACCCTCCTAGTTATCTGAAACCAAAAAAAAAAAGATTATTAATTTAGAATAATGTCGCAATGGGCGTAACTACGGAAAAGTGGGAAACATTTTTTTCACAAAATGGCGACTGCCTAAAAAAAATTTGTTTTTTTGATCACTTTTTCTGACTTTCGAATTTTTTAAAAATAATAAAAATAAAAATTTTGGGATGGGGCTAGTTCCAACCATAGACAAGCCTATAAAGAAGACTCTATAAAAATTTCAATTAAATCGGTCCAGTAGAACCTGAGAAATCGTGGGCATCGTTCAGAAAAAGTCAGTTTTGAGAAAAGCGCGTTTAAAGTTTCGCGTTCCGGCCGAACCAGCTTGGATGCCGGTTCAGAAAAATGCCTATATCTCCGAAAATAATTTGAATTTTGAAAAATCCTCTTGTACACATATTCTTGAATAGTTAAACTTTGAAAATATAAAAAAAAATCTCGTTTTTTTTTAATTTCTAGACTAGAATACCCCCTTACATATTTTATTACACTATTTTATTTCATACGACTTATATATGTAAAATTTTTCTCAGTTAAAAATATACTTGGAAAA
The DNA here is from genome assembly GCA_037783105.1 of Bactrocera zonata. NCBI lineage: Eukaryota > Metazoa > Arthropoda > Insecta > Diptera > Tephritidae > Bactrocera > Bactrocera zonata. Next base: position 81,115 of record JBAWJQ010001406.1, on the reverse strand, counting down.
TGCTTTTTAGTACTAAATTGTTTTATAAAGCTTAATGATTCATTAATGATTGAAGTAAAAAATTTATACTCACACAAGCGAAAGAATTTTAACCCTGTTGGCTTTGTTCCCACAATGCCTGGAAGTGAGTTTAACTTTTTTCCAAGTACTTACATTATGCATCAATTATTTGTTTGCAATCTTTGCTTAAGTTTACTGCAGATTCATCCACATCCGTGCGAAGGAGAGCACAAAAAATGAAAAGCATACACAATAATTTGCTTTCGTTCCCTCCTCAACCTTTCGCCGAAGTTACTGAGAAGTGCTGCTGTTTAATATAATGCTAATAACGGTAGTGACTTTGCGAAATAGTTAAAACTTTGCTTGCATTTTGGCTGAATCCTTGTAGAAAATTACACTGACGCAGAACATTCATTACATTTTATCATTGCTCTCTCGATCTGGAAATATGAACTTATTTAAGACCCTGAGTTTTTTTATACTTAAAACGGGTTATTTGTTTTCCTGCTTGGTAATATTCATCTTGGTATCAATATCAGGTTTAGGTAAGTTTAGTTGTTAAATAATTATAGAACAAACTAGTCCACGAACTAGTTCACTTTCGACCCCCTTTACTTCAAACGGGGATACTTGTTTTCCTGTTTCGTCTTGGTTCCGATTAAAAAATTATGGACCGAACTATTATAGTCCGCGAGTCTTTTAATTCCCCGAGTTTTTTATACTTAAAACGAGTTACTTGTTTTCCTGCTTGGTAATATCTTAGTATCGATATCAGTTTTGCGGAAGTTTAGTTTTTAAAAAATGATGCACCGAACTAGTCCACGAACTAGTTCACTTTCGACCCCCTTTAAGACCCTGAGTTTTTTATACCTCAAACGTATGTAAGTTTAATTTCTAAAAATATTATAGACTGAACTAGTCTTCGAACTAGTTCACTTTCGATAAAAAAAATATTCCAGTTCTCAAATATCATACATACTTTCTGTTTAACACAAAGTTTTCGGTTGTGCACACAAGTATTTGTTTTTGCTTTATACTTTCAAGCTTCCGTTTGCGGTACCACGTGCCATCACAATATTCTCTCTCATTATCGTCACACACTTGCCGCTACCTGCCGCCACTTCGCCTGCAATTCCCATTGGCATCGAGTACTTTTACAGGTTTTTCCGAACTTTTTATGGTTCATAAAGCAGTGCTTCATATTGTGAGTCTTACACATTCTTAAGGCTTCAGCTTACCCTGTAGCATACAGCGTAAGATTTCTTTTCTTTTTAAATTTCAGTCACTTCCGTTGTTTTCGGTTTTGTTTCATTTAGCATTCATCTGCTTACCACACATATGTACTTTCAATTTTCCCGCTTCATTTAAAGTTTCCAAACAATTCGCGAATTATTTTAATACCTGAGGGGAGTTGTACAACCATTCTGTTTGGCTTTACTCTCGATTGAGCTATTTAAAAAATGTTTAAAGCAAAAAGTTTTGAGAGCATATTAAAATTGTGGCGGAAGTTAAACAAAAATTAAAAATGTTTTTCACCATTAGCTAGGTATTACTGCATCAAAGCAGTTTTTTTTTGAGGTTTCTGTTCTTATTTGAAATAAATAATGCATATCGGTAGATAAATATATTCCATATAGCATTGTCAGAGGATTTTATATCCGTAGTTAACGTACATACATACATATATGGTTATACAAGTTATTTCGGAATGCAAACATTGAATAATTGAGGTAAAATTGGGGATTTTATAGCCTTATAGGTTAATAGGATTATTTTTTATATTTTGAATAGCGTATATTAAATTTATCACTAGGTTTGTGACAGCCAGAAAGAAACGTCGGATATCCAATAAAGTTTATATCAATGATCAGTGTGACCTGCTGAGTCGACTTGGCCATTCTTGTTAGTCTATTTGTATGTAAGGGACCTAGTCCTTACGTTTTTTTTTCTTTCTTCCCAGAGACACAGTTCATTTATTGAAATAGCATATATGTAGTTGTCATACAAATAGATCGATCAAAACCACTTGCTTGTATGAAAACTTCTTTATTTGAGAAAATATCTTGACAAAATCGACATAGATTATTTTCTAAAGAAATTCCACATTCTTTTTCAGATCAAACGAATATAGTATATGGCTGTCGTTCAAGCAGACAGACAAAATCAAGATAAGCATCTGTTTGTAGGAAGGATATCTAAGCTTCGGTGTTTACTAAGTTAATGTGTTTTCTCGTTTTATCTCACAATTCAGATAACATTGTTTTTTGCGTTCCATTACTTCTTCGAGGATTTCTGTCGAAATAACGATTATTCGGATACAAGTATTTATTGCGTCCATAGTTCGGTAGCCGTACAAACGAAATCATCTTGGGACTTCTAGAACTATTTGATTATATTCTTAGCAAGGTGGAGCGTCGTCAGTCCGGAATATTATTTGTATTAATAACTTCTTCCTTTTACGAGAAGCTAACACCTCTACCTTGAATCAAGTATTTTTTTGTGACAATGATAAGAACCCTTTGCCTTTCCTCAGCAAAATAAAAAAACGTGTACCAAACAAACTTGACTCTCAATATCAAAGCTTTAAATAAAATATCCAAAATGAGACGATTTAATTAACTTCTTTTCATGACTAACATAATAAACCTAGGCATTGCTTTATGTTAATATTATCTCAATACTTCAATAGTGTCGAAAGAGATCTTGAGTAAATTCAAAAAATCTGGCTGGGTTTCGAAGTCTAAGTCTAATTATGTAAGAAAAACAAATACTTGAGGTTTCAGACTTGGTTCTCCCAAAATGATAACTTCTTGAATATTTCCTTATCAAAGGAAAACCAATTTATTGAATATATCGATCTCACTCCTTGTTGAAAGTCTGATATTCGTTATATTTGCTTTACGCTAGGTTTTTACGTTTCGTACTTATTTCATTGTTACTATATATAATCCATTTCGAGTTGTTAAGTTTCGAAGGAGAAATAAGTAGTTCGGATAAAGATCTGGTAGAGTGTGTCTATATATAATGAGGTAGTATCAAATAAATATGTTTAGAGACCTATTCCTTTTGAATCTCCTTATGTATATCTATATCTATATATCTATATCTATATCTATATCTATATCTATATCTATATCTATATCTATATCTATATCTATATCTATATCTATATCTATATCTATATCTATATCTATATCTATATCTATATCTATATCTATATCTATATCTATATCTATATCTATATCTATATCTATATCTATATCTATATCTATATCTATATCTATATCTATATCTATATCTATATCTATATCTATATCTATATCTATATCTATATCTATATCTATATCTATATCTATATCTATATCTATATCTATATCTATATCTATATCTATATCTATATCTATATCTATATCTATATCTATATCTATATCTATATCTATATCTATATCTATATCTATATCTATATCTATATCTATATCTATATCTATATCTATATCTATATCTATATCTATATCTATATCTATATCTATATCTATATCTATATCTATATCTATATCTATATCTATATCTATATCTATATCTATATCTATATCTATATCTATATCTATATCTATATCTATATCTATATCTATATCTATATCTATATCTATATCTATATCTATATCTATATCTATATCTATATCTATATCTATATCTATATCTATATCTATATCTATATCTATATCTATATCTATATCTATATCTATATCTATATCTATATCTATATCTATATCTATATCTATATCTATATCTATATCTATATCTATATCTATATCTATATCTATATCTATATCTATATCTATATCTATATCTGTATCTATATCTAAAAATATAAAAAAATATGAAAACATTTTTTTCCGTAAACTTTATATCTATCATATAAAAAATATAATTTAACGATTTTATGAATATAATATTCTCAATTTATAGACTTAATTTACGAATATAATCACCAAGATTCAAATTTTTACTTATTAGTAAGGTCGATAAACTAGGGTTGGACAATTATAGACTTACCTATAGTCAGTATACTAGAAACCAGGAATAAAGGGATGTTCAACTTATTCCAGTGTGAGAGCACCTCAAAATTAGAGTTTTTTATAACATTTTCCATTATGACCAGATTGAACAAAATAATAATTTAATTTTTTTTAAATAAATAAAAAAAAAAAATTTAAAAAAAAATCGGCCCTCTCCGGGATTAGTAGGTATAGTTGTCAAATTAATTAAAGTTTTTTTTAAGGAAAAAAAATTGCGAACTACCAAAAGAAAAAAATTACGATTTTACTTAAAAAAACCGATTATTCTATATAGTTGATCGTGTTAAATTTTTTTCGTGTATTTTTTCAAAAAGTTCATTCAAAAACAAAAATTAAAAAAAAGGTCCCCAAAAGTCAATTTCTACAAAAGTTATGGCTATTTGAAAATACAAAAGGCATTTTTTGGCAAAAAATAGCAAAATTCATAATTTTTTTGAAGTTGGACAAAAAATTTTGAAAAAATTCTCAAAAATGTTTTTCAAAGGGTAGAAAAGGATGGATAAGTTTCAGCAAAATCTAAAGAGGTCGGGTTCAAAAGTGGTCGATTTGAATCTCTCTCTATAACTTAATATCTCTAACTTTTAGATATGTATGTGCCGAATGGCTGATGAAGGCTGATTGTGAAGAAGCTTTATAATAATATAAATGGATTTAGAGGTGAATCATTAGAAGGCTCAAAAGTTTAGATTAAAATCATAATTGTTTGTTATCGTGGCTTACAGTTCACATCCGTTGGAGCAATGTTACCACGAACAAAGCCGTCTCACCAGCGTTTCTCGTCATTAATATACACATTAACACAATAGCATAAGTACAACATTTCATAAATGTATGATGAGCTTAACTGAAATGACGTGCATTAGCGTTTTAGTTTTATTGTGTGTTAAAAGTCAGGAGAATAAATACGGCAGTAAATAGCTGTTGAAAGCTTAACAAATAAATATTGACTGCCGCGCAAACAGCGGCAGCTGCGACTAACAACAACAATTGTACAAAATCATTGCTGTTTTGAACACACAATAAAACGTCATATACACGTGCCACACGCCAATGTACAATAACGCCAATGCCATAAAACAACGACAGAACAATTGGCGACGGCACAGTGATGCTACGGCCAGCGCAAATATTTTCATTTGCCTCTTTTTTGTTTGCTGGCTGCCGTAATGCCTCAATTGCCGCTTTAGTATTGCCATTAATGTTGGCAATGCAGTCGTTATCATTGTTCGCCACGCCTAAGCGCCACATATGGCGTATACGCAACATCAATAGCTAAACAGTGTGCACCCACACACAAATCTTTAGTACTTGCAGCTGCCACAGGAGCGCTCGTGTGCGGCGAAATTACAAATGTCGGAACCGAAACGGCATGGCGTTCAGCACTCAAAGCGTGACCATGCAATCAGCTGCATTTAATTGTTATGCGCCGACTTTGGAAATTAATATTGCCTGCGGCTGTTTTGAAATCAAGCCGCGCTGACACGTGTGCAAGTATGGGTTTTGTGTTGTGACAAATATTTGTTTCTGATTCAGTTGGCGTGCAGTAAAGCTCGTGGACACGAGTATAATGCTGTATATACAGTTATATATTCGGTGTTTTGCTAGCGATTAGCGCACGAATAACATTTTTTCCTGCTTCTGTGAGAAAAATACGCATGTGGTGCATTAAAGAAGGTGTGAGAACAGCGCTGCGACGATGAATGCAAAGATTACTGTTGGATTTTGTTGATAAATAGTTCAGTTGTTCGTCTCATTGCGGTTTTTTTCTCATAATGGATTGGATGCTTCATTGCGGTTTTTTTCTCATAATGGATTGGATGCTTCATTGCCATTGCATCAGAAAACCAATTCGAGATCTATGATAAGCTACGTTCCGCCTAAGAGTGACTATTTGGGCCGAAGTTTCCAACAAAATCTTCATTGAGTTTTCTAAATATAACGAATCGATATCAACGTTCTTTCGGTCATTATGAATGCCTGTTAAGCGGTAATACTTACACTATCGATAATTCCTATGTACTTGATGTCACTGCTGTCACAAAAAACTGTCCAATCCAACCTTGTGATTTGACTTCTACGGACTTCTTTTTAGTAGATGATTTGAAAGCAAAGTCTCTGCTAGACATCCGCGGACCACTGACGATGTCGTGATAACCATTCCTGCCATAATTAATGTTAGACCGCCCGAGATATTGATAAAGAGCTCATTTCGTTGTAGCCAGTGAAGACTGCTACTTGATTGATGTTGCCAAAACGAAGTGCAAAGACCCAAATGAAATAAAAATATCTCAATTAAAAAGAATGTATATGAAGTTTGGCAGAAGAAAAGCTGCATAACAGCAACAACTTACGCGGAGTATGAAGGAAGCTGCACCTGGAGTACCTCAGACCAGTCTGCGCAAGAGGAGAGGTTCGCGTAGTGCGTCCACCAGGTGACACAAAAGCTTCAGATGATGCTTCCATGCTTAGCTTATTTATTTCAATGTTCATTTCCCAAAATTAAAACAACAATGGGTGCATGTTCTAGTATATTAATTTAAATAACTTTGATTATAATTTCGAGTATTCTCTGAGAAAAATCAAAGAATTGCTCGCTATCCATTTCTGCAGAATGTAATTTCGTCATGGTGAGGTTACTAGGTTTCAAACTAATTCCAAATAGTGGCATCCAATTGAAAGTCCGTGTCGTTCGTTGAAGGTATATCAAACCGTGTAGACTACAGGTTACTTACCTTTACAAACGATATACTGTGCGGAGATGACCGGGCTGCATGCGCAATAAAAACTATATAGACTAAGAGCTATGTTAGTCCTTCAACCATCAACCCGATTAAAACCGAGATGACTTTATTTGCCAGAAGATATTAGTTCCCGGTGTCATCACTGCCGCAAATGAGATCTCTGTAACTAGGATGTTCTAGATAGGAAGCTATCATGGAAGCTGAATAGCAAAGAAAAAGCAAAAAAGGCATCGGTTGCCTTATATTGCTGGAGAGAAACCATTGCCGAAATTTGGGGTCTCTCACCGAGAGTGGTCCTCTGGCTCTACGACACCCTAGTCTAGTTCATTATGTTCTATGGAGTTTTTCTGTGGTGGAGGGCTATAGATAAAACCGCACTTGCCAAGACTCTCAAGAGCGTTCAACGGGCGGCGCTCATCAGCATGTTTGGTGCACTAAGATCCGCTCCAACCATGGTTATTACGTCGGAGGGTGTATGGCTACGACAGTTGCAATCAGACTCATAGAATCTGGGTATTTATAAGAACACGTATCTGAAAACTCGGATATCCTCACACACTTGACTTCATACCGGATCACTTGAATCATGTAGTCGCCAAACTGCACTTTGGCGGTTCCTTCTTTGCCCATAAACCAGTGAGGGAGTTGTGAGTGGGAAGAAGCCGTCAAAGGAAAGGAGAAGTGAGCTTCTTTACGCATGGAACAAGGCTTGGGGGAAGGTTGATGGGGGTTTTACTGTCAGCAGCTCTCTATTAGTTTCAGTTTTAGACTTCCCGATTGCAGTGTTTTCCAAGCCAACGTTGCAGTCACTAAGATTTACTGTTCCGGAGTGCAGGAGAACGGCGATACTAGCCTTGAACTCAATGCGTTCGGGTTTGGTCAAAGAGTGCCTAACCTCGCTATTAATAGTATCGAATGTCTTTGTAATAAGAATGGTATGGGTGCCAAGCCATAGCGAAATGCAAGAAATTGTAAAGCCCATGAGCCAGCAAGAAATAACACCCTGGAACCGCTATCGGTAGAATGTGAGCTGTTCGTTGCTCCCGTATCCTTTTCTGCTGTTGATATCGGTAAAAGCGATGTCGTAAAAGATTTTTGGCCCAAGATCGATCGCAAGAGATCTAGTGATCTTTTTGCCGTCGCTAAGGCTAGTTTCTCCCTAGTTGTGGGGCTTTTAACAGGCCATTGTCCTATTGCCGTCCATGCCTTAAGGCTGGGAATCTTACTAGACGCCATCTGCAGAAGTTGTATGGAAAAAGATGAGGTGAAAACAAGTCAACACTTCCTTTATGATTGTTCCACGAGCTTGGGAGCGCACCTTCAGACATCCCATAGAACTGGCGGGAGTGGAGGTTATATTAAACGCTTGTGCAAATTTGTATTGGCTAATTTATAAGCACGAACACAGGAGTTCTTCTTTTCTAAGGCTTCACAAAGTACTATATATAGCAGTCCACGTACAATCTCTCTAGATCAGCCATCTAATCTAACCTAACCATTAGGCACTTTGTATTAAATATTTCTACAAATAACAAAAATAATTTAAACACATCCATACATACTTATAATTACTTTCCATAATAAATTCTGTTCTTTTTATTCCAATGCATCAGAGGGCCTACTCGACTTAAAAGTATAAATATTTTTTACCCAAAATATCCCCAAAAAGCTTACAGCAGGCAGCAGTTCGTGCTTGACTTGCACCCGCAAAGCACTTCAAGTGGCAACATTCGCCTGGGTATTTACATCCGCTTCGACAACAAATATTTGCTTGCGCAGAAATTTTAATGCATAGCTATACATAACAAATAACAGGAAATTGCTTGACTATTTTTGACTACAAACATACACACATACTAATAGAGTGAGCACATGTTTCTATTATATATAAATTTGTATTAAGATTGGCACGAGCACCGAGCTGAGTCGAGGAGAAAAATGCTTTTGAATAGAACATGCCCAACAGCCTCACCGAAATTTCCATTTTCACATCCCAATTTAAGGCGGTCACAGCTGTTGAAAATAGCAAACGCAGACCGGTGCTCGGCTCATACTCGTATTTGTGTATTTGTGGCAATACAAAAACACTTCAATTTCAAAACGACTTAATAGCTTAAGTATAAACTCAAGTATTATTGAGATATTAAGGCAAATCGTATTGGGTGTGCGGTAAACACACATTTTCTATGCATCTAGATTACATCCATTACTTTTATGTGTGTGTTAGTGTGTTAGTGTGTATGAGTGTTTATGTGTTGTTGAGGACATTATTTTTAAGTTGTTTTGTTCGTAAGTAAGTGTTCGCCATTTTGTGCTGGGAATTTTCGAATTTCTAAAGCATCCTATGAGATTGGTTGCAATTAATTTTAAATTAAAACGTTTAGCTTTGGAAGCATAAAAGTTTTGTTAGTAGGAAACTAAAGGTGCGATCCCAATTAATTTTGGTGATTTCAGAATGCCATTTCGAAAGGTAGACTCTGTAATATCTTCTCACATAACTGTTGTGAGCATTTAATGACAGTGATTGTGGCATTGTGATATTTTTGAGCTTTTGTGAACTTTATAAAAAGTTTCATCGATCGAAACGTGACCGGTGTAACCTAAAACTTAAGGGGTTACACGGGTTTCCTCGGGCAAAAAACGCCGTTTTTTCAATATTTTTTTTACATATAAAAATATATAAAAAATGAAATATTTGAATGAAATTTTTTTATTTAAAAGACTCATATTTAATAAATATTTTGTAAAATTTTCAAAAAAAATGTCAAAATGGCAGTCATATCCGGCAGTCCCTCGGAAAAAAGGTGCATCCGCGTTGAAAGCAGAACTTCTTTCAGGATCATCAGAAATAAAAATAAAAAATATGTGTTTTAGTAAAGACAATAAACTAGGTATTGGACGAAGGAAAAAAAATGAAAATTGGATTTTTGGCAGACGTTTTTATAAAAAAATGCAAATTTCGATGAAAATTTACGACATTTTTTTTTTTAAATAGTTGCAATTAAAAAAAATCCTTCGTTCAAGGCCTTGTAAATGATATCTCGAAGACCTGTGTAAAAGTTCATCAAGATCGGTTGAGTAGTTCGCGAGAAATCTTGACAACCGACTTTGAAAACATAGTTTTGAGAAAAACGCGTGTAAAGACGGCGCACTTAGCATAGCTAGCATCTAGCGCACAAGTTTTCAAGGCTGTATCTCCGAAACTATTACTCGGATCAACTTGAACAGTTATTACAATACTCTGGAGATGTTATAGAATTTAATAAGACAAAAAAAAAATTTTCGATTTTTTAAACTGTGAAACCCATGTAACCCCTTAAGCTCTTTACCCAATTTATGTAAGAATATTTTGACGGTCGTTTGCTTCCATAAATAAAATCAAATTGCAAGTTAATTCTCCGCTATTTAACTCAGAAGTCCTTTTTTGAATAGTATTTATACTAATTATGAGTGTTCTAACAAAGAGTGCTTCAGAAATTTACATCATAAGTTGCAGACCTAGTGTGACAGCTTAAAAAATCGTCGATTTTAGGGAATTTGCTATATCATTGTTTTTGGAAAACAAAATTAAATACTTTTTGAATTATACGAGATCTTCACCAAAAAAAAAAAAAAGGTTCTCCGCTATTGTTTCCGGCCTTCTTCTTATATGAAAGCGAAAAATAAAAAAAACTCGTTAAACTCGAAGATACTCGTATGCTCAGTACAAAGAGCTTGATCAAAAACTTATTTTTGTTAATTTTTGGCTTGCCAAAATTAGATTTTTGTTCAGAATAAAAAAGTTGTTGAAAAAGTTGATCAAAAATAAACTGATGAAGCTGATAGAACTCAGCGACTACCCTTTGAATGTCTGTAACCCAAAACCTATTTGAGATATCGATTTGAAATTTTGGTATTTTAATTCTAAAGATAGATACTAACGAAGGGTGAAGTGGAAGTATGAAAAAATGTTTTGAAGTAAGAATGCCGTTTTAATTATTAAATGAAAATTATATGTTAGTAATGTTTAATGATAGGCAAAAATTTGGGTGAAAATAATTATAGTTTCTGCGTCAAATTAATGGCGTGCATATATTGAGAAAGACATTAGTTTTTCAATGCATTTTCGGAATATTGGAACAATGGAGTAATAATTGGATAATTGGACCAATATAGTATTTTCTTTATTGTGAAAATTGTTTTTGGTTTGTCTCAAGGTTGAACTCACGTTAAAGCCTTATATTGAAGACATGCTTACCGTTATTTCTACTGTGGGTATATTTTTTCTGATTCAGACTTCATTTTGATATCGAATAAGCTTATCATGTTGTTCCTAAACTCCTGAGCTCCATACCTTGAAACCAAAAAAATTATGAAAAATCATTAAATTTGAAAATTATGAAAAAATCTTATTGTTTTTCAGGATGACGAGAATAGTTAAAATCCGGATGACTATTCGTCCGTCCGCCCGTGCAAACTGTTACTTCAGTAAAAATTAAGATATCCTGATAAAACTTGGTACACGTTTTCCTTAGTAAAAAAATACGCCCACAAATTGCCATTAACCGAAAACCTATAACTAAGGACTGAAAAATTTGGAAAAGTGGGCGTGGCCCCGTCTTGCAATCACACCTACTTCCCTTATAGCACAATTAGAAATTCAATTTGTTTCTTTCACTTTAGAATACACAAATTAAGAAGTAATTAATATAACGGGACACAATTTTTCACCAATAATTCCTTTGATATATGCCACCTTATGAACAAAAATTGCCCAAATCTAACCAAAACTGTTCAAGCACCTAGATACCGAATATGTAGACCCAGTATCTATAGTTGACCGAAAATATCGATCAATGTAAGGAGTATACAATCAAAATTCAGAGAGAATCCTCTCCTGACAATAGTAACTGTATGTATTGAAAATGGGTTGAATCGGGTCAATACTTGCTTGAGCCCTTTTATACCTAAAATTAAGATTTTCGAACATATGGGTGACTTTATTTCGGTTATATCAGCCGATATTTGAGTTATCTAAATGAATTTGGGAGAGCGTGTTATAATCTTGACAATGTGTCTTTGTGCCAAAAATGGGTAAAATTTAGAGAAAATTTCACCCAGCCTCCATATAACTAATATTAGGTTGTCAAAAAAGTCTTGCGGTAATTTCGCTAGTTGGCGCTGAAAGCGCGTAGTTCTAGTTTTATTCGTCGCATCGGGTCATGCTATACTTTTTTGGAAAGCTCATTTCACGCGCTAACACGTATTTGATTGATCGTCGTTTCTTTTAAGTCGTTCGTGAGATATAGCGTCGCAAACATGGAGCAAAATAAAGAGAAAATACGGCATATTTTACAGTACTACTACGATAAAGGCAAAAATGCATCTCAAGCCGCCAAAAAAATTTGTGCAGTTTATGGACACAATACAGTTTCCATTTCCACCGCACAACGATGGATTCAACGATTTCGTTCTGGTGTAGAGGTGGTCGAAGATGCGCCACGCTCCGGAAGGCCTGTCGTCGAAAATTGCGCTAAAATCGCTGAATTGGTCGAAAGAGACCGGCATAGTAGCAGCCGTAGCATCGGTCAAGAGCTGGGCATGAGTTATGCAACCGTTATAAACCATTTCAATAAATTCAATAAATCATTCAATAAAAATACCGCAAGACTTTTTTGACAACCTAATATCAGAAATTTCGAACCTCCGGCTGACTTTACTCCACATGATCGGCGATTATGTGTGAAGTATCTTGTTGAAGCCTAGGGTGCATTTCTTTAGTGTGTGGCATGTTAATAGTTAATAGATAAAATCGAGTCGATTCTAGTCCAACTCCTGTATACTATATATAATTATTTTCGTTTTCCGAATTTGTCAGCTAGTGTATGAGTTATACATATACAATTATATATATATGTATATAATTAGATTCCGATCCTACACTCCGTTATACATATACAATTATATGTATATATAAAATTGGATTTCCCTGACTTTGATTCCTGCAATTTGCAAGAATGTACTTGTTAAATTTGGTACTTTGTATTTAATATTACACAAAAGTATTATTATTAATTCATTTTTTATTTATGTTGTATATTTTATTTATAAGCCAAGATTTAATACTTTTTTAATTTCAATAAAAATTATATTTTTAAAAAAGTATTTTACTAAAAGTTTTAACTACAAAGAAATACTTAATTAACATACTCATAAATGAGTTGGCCACAAAGTCCAGCAAAGCACATTATTGGAACTTAAGTTCTTAATAACACGCTATTTCACTTTGCATCGCACTTCCATATTCAATTGGCTGCAATTGCACTTGCAACTTGCATGGCAAACACTCTTCCATCGCATTCCACATGCAATTTTCCAATCGAAGAGCTTTGAAGAGGTCACTTAAAGAAATTTTCCAACTCGTAAATTCATTTAACTTCTCCACAAAGTAACAGCGCAACACTTGCCACATTCAATGTGCCCCATGCCACCTGCCACCTGCCACCTGCAACAAGTGCTGCTAATGTGGCCTGCAGACTTTGCGCTAATTAATTTTATACCACTGTCGCATATGACACATCGACGGCAGGTCACGTGCACAAAGTTAAAGCAGTTTGACGCTTAAAAGTTGTACATTCATAAAATTTCACTTGAGTGTGTACGTGTGTGGATGAGTGTCTCATCATTGCTGCTTAGAGGAAGTGGCGCTTCGAATACAAGTTGACTGCAACACCTGGATACATAGAATGTTGTTTGTGTATGAGTGTGTATGTGGGTGTGTGCATAATTGTACTTCAATGGCAAATTATTGAGTGTTTGAGTAATGACGCTAAGTCCCGGTGACAGCTGTGCGACGATTTATCATTTTTAATCGCTTCAGAAATGTGTGAATGTGTTATATAATATGTGGTTCTATTAAACTTGCACTCGCTGTACCTTGTACATATATAATGAAAATGTTCAGAAGCTAATTCTAATACATATGTATGTGTCATTAATGATATAGTTGGTGAAGGATTATATTTAACGTTTTATTTTCATAAAATCAATAGATTATTGATTTTTAATTGTGATATGTATTTGCTTTGTTGAAAAGTATCCAAGGATTTTTGGAGTAATAGGCTTCCGCTCAGTTCAAAAAGCCTAACCAGTTTTTTTTAAAAGATTTTTCTCAAACCCATATTTTTCGAATCTTTTCATTGGAAGTACTTTTTAAGGGTCGGGTCCCAAGCCCAGCATAGAACCCCGGGCATTCATCATTTTAGCTTGTCTTCAGAAGGTATTTTTGGCTACCCAAAGGATACTTGGTCTAAGACCAGAAGTCGTGAGCTGACCATTCCTAAGTTAGCTCCGAGAACTTTTCTTACTTTCGTGAACTTCTACACATGGCTCCATCCTACATCACTGCTACTTTGGACTGAGTAGACAACTGAGAAGTAAAGCCCTCTCTTGACGAACAAAGATCAAAATCAAAATTCACTCCACATCCCTGTCCTGCAGTATGGTCCACAGGTGTAGACGACGACAACATCTGATGAGTCGGCGTTACGAGTTATCGGTCTTTTGCGCGTTGGCTACGGCGAATATCGCAGTCGATGGAATGATGAGCTGTACGAGATATATGAAGACATTGACAAAGTTCAGCGAATTAAGAGACAGCGGATGCGCTGGCTTGATCATGTCATTGAAATGGATGAACACACTTCAGCTCTGAGAGTATTAGACGCAACACCCGCCGGGGGAATTAGAGGAAGATGAAGACCCTCACGCCATTGGAAAGACCAGGTGGAGAAGGATCTGGCTGCACTTAGAATCACACATATAACAACGCTCTTCAGCCCAAAGAGCCCAGTATATTCTGTTTGGATTTTAGTATTAAATAACTCGAAAATATCTAAGTACTAAGAACGAACTAAAAACCGTAATGCAGGATCCCACTTGGATAGTTCTGAATACTCGACTGCTGTGAACACTCATCTTTGTCGTCTGGAGGTTCACAGATCCAACACAGGAGCGCAAGAAGACAGTAGAGTACCGAATCGCTCCTAATCCTTTTCGAATTGATCAGGTATTTCTCTAAACAAGTTCATCGGCTTTGCAGTTTCTAGCGATTCCGCTGTAACCTGGCATCTAAATAAGTCGGACAACAAAGAAGCTTGACTTGGAATAAGACTAACTGAAACAACATAATTTATGATAAAGTAAAAACGCAAATCGCTTACGCAATGTGCCATCTTCCTTCTTCGCTTAAAGAGCAAAAATCGTCTTATGTGTTTTCGTAGAGCATAAAAAAAGTGTCTACCTAAATCACCACAAAGAGCTTCTGCCATAACAACACTTATGGTTCGGTTAAGCACGTGGAAGATTTGCGACATTTACCTTTTTCCAAAACGAAACACAAAAACAAAAGCAAAACAAAGAACTCAAAGTGACATCGCCGACCATAATTGCCGCCAAGTGGCTTTCAGTTGCCGCAACTAACCTTTGGGCTGACTAACTAACACACATTTTTCTTCATTATAAAGTAGAACAAGAAGACAAACATAACCTATATATTGTATGTGCTCATACAGAGGAAATCTGGGAAAGCTGCTTTACGCACGCCAAGGGAGTGAGAAATGGCTGGATTAAGGGTGGGGGCTGCGGAGGCCACACGGCTGACACGTTCTTTTTCACGCCGGCAATGAATTTCAATTACTCTCTTTTGGGAGGTTGCAGGAAACTGCTGGTGTGACAGCGGTGGACGCAATACGCTTAAGATATTGTGTGTACATACTAAATATGTATGGGTATATAAAAGTGGGGTTAGGTAGTTATAAATTGCTATAAAATTACAAATATCAATTTTGCAGTATGTCTTCATTTCTGTGTGTGCACTTACATATGTGTCTCTAAGAGAAAATTGTAAATTGATTTTCTTTTAACCCCTTTAACCCCTTAAACACACGGCAAATTCCAGCTGATAATAACGAAACAATGCGAACACATTTGTCGACGGACCGAGATTTGGGCTGCGAAACGCTGCAGTGACAGCACTGAAAAAGCAATCGAAAAAAGTTGTTTACTGACATTGAAAGTTTGTGAGCGAGGAAAATCGAAGAAATAATATCACCAAAGGGCTCATTGTCAGCCTTTGGAAGAAGCCTTAAGGGATTTACGTTTTTGTCATTTGCACTTTGTTTAGCACTTTTTGTTGAGTTGTTGCTGTAATATCTTGTAACCTTTTGTCACCTTTATTATTATTATTATATATTATTCTATAGTTATTTTTCGTTGTAGTGGTGTAGTTTTTGCGTTTGGTAAAATTTTGAGATTCACAAAAAAAAAAAAAAAAAAAAAATAGATTAGTGACTCATATGGATCCATATGGGAATTAAGGATTGGCTAGAAATTGTAATTTAAATTATTTGGGTAAATTATATTCCAAAAAACTATACTTTTCTAAGTTGGTAGGACTATCTTTAATTACTGTGGCAAATATGAGCGCCATCTGTCAACCATTTTGTTTACAGCAGCTGCTTAAGTCGGTACACCTCAGTAGTGCGTTGCGATTTTTGCAAGAAAACAAAATATCGAACAAAGAATTTATTTCACATTTTGTGTTTTCTAACCAAATTTCGTATGCGGTATCATTGCTAGTGTTGGAAAAGGCTTACTGTGATTAATTTTTATCAAAAACACAGGTCTACGAGTGGTACAAAGCTTTCAAAGACGATCGAGTGATCATTAAAGACGTGCTTCGTTCTTGGCGACCTTCACTCTCTTCAACTGATGAAAATATTAAAAAAGTGACGGATATAGTGGTTGAAAATCGTCAGGCAAGTGTTAGAGAGATGACAAGAGAGCTCGACATCTCATGAGTCCATTCGAATGAAAGATTTTCTGGCTCGATTCGTCCTGATAAAGCTGAACTTTTTACAAAAAGAGTACCGTAAACAGGTATCTTTGGACATGTCTTATCGTGCGAATTCCGATCCCCTTGTTTGAAATTGGTCAAATAATTTCTGAAACACGATTATGGATCAGCTAAATGCTATGGTAGTCCGAAATGCACAATTTGTTCGTAGATTATGACGGTGTCTTCGATAATAATCGGTGCCTTGTCAAATAAAAGACGTTTTCCATACAAGAAAACGAAAGTTGAGATTGATCGGTCAGTTTGTATGACATCAATATGTCATGGCCGTCCGATATCAGCGATTCCGACAAAAGAGCAGCTCTTTGGGGAAAAAAGGACGTGATATATTTATAGGTTATACAGGGTTTGCTCGGAAGGTCGTGGGACTGATTTTCTCCCACCGCGATTGTACTTCGAAGCGTGCGTGTACAGACTGGATGCGGTATTCCTAGCTAACGAAGGAGCGGCTGGTCAGTTATCTCTGAGCACCTGGAGAGTCAGGATAAATATTTTCGCCCGACGTGTTTCTGTGATTGATACAAGCCGATGTGTGCGAGATTGATATGATCAAGCAGGCTTACCCGGTGGTAGCTTTAGCAAAAAATTGTGTGTTTTGGTGCCACTAGACCAGGGCCGGGAAGAGGATGCTGATGAATACCGTGCTGGCAGACCTGTGACTTCGACAAATAGCGCCAATGTGACTCATATGCGCAAATTTTTGAACTCAGATTGCCGACTAAGTATGTGGTTTAGTTTATTAAAGTTTTACGTGGGAGTCCTCAAGAGACTCAAACGTTGCACCACGACATCGTCTTTCTTGTGAACAGCTACCTAACCAAGGCCGGTATCCCAGCGCTTCCGCAGCCGTCCTATAGTTCAGATGTGGCAACTCGGGCTTTTTTGTTTCCTTGCATGAAGAGGCCGATGACAGGCAAACATTTTAAGTCTACAGAGGGGATCCAGCATGCACCTCGGCTCTCAAGTCTATTTCGGAGAATGCCTTCCGTGACGCCTTCAATGCTTGAAAATCGGGCTGGCAGCGCTGCATCGACGCAGGAGAAGCTTAATTTGAGAGTTTTTAAAGAATTGTAACGATTGGTTCAATAAATTTTTTAATTAAATTATTGCTTTCCAGACAAACTCCGTATCACGTTGGGTGTTATAAACCTCGTGCCAATCCTAATATACCTTGGTCTGTGTAAACATATTAATTTTTAAACTTAATTATTGAACATTTTTAAATTATCAAAAATGCTACTAATACGAGTTATGCCACTTTTCAGTTAATCGCAATTGTAAGTGTGTCAAAAAGCCTCCTCGTTCAACTTAATGCTCTTAGCAATCCGTTTTATTCTTATAGAAGGTGAGTATTTTCCTGTGTGCGTGAGTGTGTGTGCGTACGTATCTTTTGCAATAGTACTACGGTGCGAGCAAAATTGTTTGGCAGATTTCTGGACACTTGCGCTCCAATCGGCGGCTTGTCGGTTGCTTGTTACATGTCCTTTTGCCTGGGATTGTGCGTGTTGGCGCAAACTTATATTGACACTTTTGTTGTTCGCAAAAAGTTTTTTCACTCAACTCCTTTTGTTTTCTTTACTTGCAGACTTTTCTACTTAATACGCACTACTTACTCTTTTTGCACTTTCATTGCTTTTTCTTTTTTAGTAAAACGCTTTGCCACGGCTGTCTTCGATCTCCCCGCCGCTTTGTGTTTGTTTGGCTTGTGCGCAATAACTCCTTGGCATTAGTTGCTTTAAGCCTTTTTTATAAGAATTTATTGGCTCCTGTCACGTGTTGTGTGGTTGTTACTGCTGTTCTTCGTTCACAATGAATTTTTGCACAATTTTTAGTTAAGAAAGTTGGCCTCCTTGGCAAATACGCCTGGTATATGAAAGATATATTATACATATATGTGTGTTTCCGTGTAAATGTATGTGTAACTAAGCAAGCTTGTCATTTACTTATGTCTGTCACTTCTTATGCGGTTTACTTGTTATGAGTATGTATGTGTGTGCAACTTTTTGCCCATTTTTTAGATACTGTCCACGTGCTTACGACAGACATTTTCTTTGTCATACACATATGTATATTTTAATTTACTCAAACTTTTGAGGATTAAACACTTGAGGAAGCCTTAGACACTCATTGAATATTTATGAAGAACTTTTATAGATTTTTATGAGAAAATCAGTTGAGTCGTTTTGTCGATGATAGATTTTGTAGAACAATTTAATTAAAACAAATAGAAAAATAAGTTAGCTTCAGTAGAACGTCAATAAAACTTGATGAATCAAAAACAAGGTGAAAATAATGGTAATAAAAGTGAAAGTTTTTCTCTATTTGCATAATTTTGCCACGAAACATATAACAGCCAGAAGAAAAAGTGAGAGATCATATAAAGTATATACATATATACTGTGTGCACCAGGTAAATGATATTTCAAAAAAATTTATTTTACTTAATTCATTGGTCTATCCTTAATTACTATGCTAACTATGTGCACGATCTTTCAACCAATTTGTTTACAGCAGTTGCTTAAGTCGGTATACCACCGCGTTGCCATTTTTATAAGTGATAAAATATCGAACACAGAATTTGTCTCAAATTATGTTATGACCAAATTTCGTGTGTGGAATCAGTGCGAATAATAAAAAAGGCTTACGGTGATTAATTTTTATCAACAACACAAGTCTACGAGTGGCATAAAGCCTTCAAAGACGGTCGAGAGATTGTTGATGACATACCTCGTACCGAACGACCTTCGACCTCTTCAACTGATAAAAATATTCAAAAAGTGAAGGGAAAGGTGCGAAAAAGAAATGGCTAAAGAGCTCCACATCTCACGCGAGTCCGTTCCAACGATTTTGGTGGAGATTTTGGATATGAAATGCGTTCTTCCTCGACTTGTCCTTATAAAGCAGAAATTTTTTTCAAAAAGAGTACCGTAAACAGGTATCTTTGGACATGCTTGATAGTGCGAGTTCCGATCCCATTTTCATGAAAACATTATAACTTCCGATTAGACATGAGTTTATGAGTTTGACATGCAAAAAAGTTGGTCATCATCGGAATGGAGGAGGAAATGCGTGCCGAAACCAAAAAAACCACGCGGCAAAGCCGCTCAAAAATCAGGGTTTTTATTTTTTCGATATTCGTGGTTTCCTGCACCATGAATTTGTTTCGGAGGGAAATATGGTCAACAAGTACGAGGTATGACAATGAAGTAATGAGACTGATTCCATAAAAACCGTATATTTGAAAATTATTCTACAACTCTGGGGATGGCAAAGTAGTCCCCTTGTGCAGCTATACAGCGATTCCAGCGCGTTTTCCTACAAATCAGAGGTATTTTAGGGCATCACTTTGACTTTAGACGCATATTTCTCAGAATTGTTTACTCTACAAAAGTGCCCAGTGCAACAAAGTCTTAACTCACATCTACCTCCCCGTACTAAACCATATTTTTTAATGTTTCATGTCAAACTTGTAAGAAATTTTATTTGCTATAAAAAAGCTCGAAGGGCAAAATCGCTATCATTAAGTCTTCTCGAGGTATTCAGCTTTTTATGTAAGGCGGTATGGAATTTTCATAGCTTTTTTATTATACACCATCTCATGAAATTAAGCGACCTAAAGAAGTATAGTTTAATCAAAAGTATTGACCAGAAAGTTCAGAAATATTTGCTTCATTATGGACAATAACTTTGGTTTCAAATTGGGGTTCAAAAAGTTTCAACCAAATAATGTTTCACACTGAAACCACACTAGATGGAAATTTTTCTTGAATACAAGGGAGAATGAGAAGTTTCTTCTATATTGGTACTCAAAATATAGCAGATTTAATGACTGTTCTTAAGTCATAAATGTATCTCACTACTCATGATAATATGGCGGTCAAAATTGATCGATTTTGAAATGTTTATCCGTTGTCTAGAAGTGCAGAAGACTCATGACCACAGCAGGGTTGATTGTGCTGTGCTAACTATACTTCCAGGAATTTTTATATCTCTAAAAACTCATTATATTGACTATTTGAGTATAAATTGGTTGATAATTTAGCTATCCGTGGGGTCTCATGATCTTATTTGAATAAAAAACTTTAATTCTTTTAATTTTAAATTTTCTTTAAATTTAGTCAGTTTTCAAAATGTCATTAAAATTTTTGTTTCGGATTTTGGCTTGTTTTAATTATTTTTAACATTCGGTCTTTAAGGTTGAAAAAGTAAGAGCTATGCAGGCCGCAGCCGCAGTTTATGACAATGTAGGCAAAGCAGCTGGTTAATGTGTATGAAAGTCCAGGTGAAAAATTAAAATTCATTGATGCTTGCTGGCAAAGGTTTTCGACATTATTATTTTAATGCTTATATCCACACAACCGTAACAAGTTGGTTACCCATTTCAAATGAATTGGGTCATATTTTAGTGTTTTACCACGAACCACACTAATAATAACTAAGCCGAAAAAATTAAAAATATGTTAATCCGCAACCCTGTTTTTATTAGTGGAGTTTAAGTTACCACAACAAAGTTACGTTTTGATATTTTTAAGTTTTTGAGTTTCCGTTACCGCCCTCTAACACTTTTGGGAGCAGTTTTGACTTTTTATAAAAAATATTGTTGTAATTATGAATAATTTTTCGAAAGTTTGCTGGTGTAGGTGACAGCTGCATATTTCTTTGTGTATGTGTATACATGTATATACGATTTTTTCATTTATTGACCAAAAAGCGAGGACGTATAGCTGATGAACACACATACAATGACACTTGTATATATAGAACCCTACCCATGCCCTGTTCGAACGCCGTTGGCTACTTTGACCCTGATTGACGTGTTGATGAACCTGTCACATGCTATTTCACATTTATCCAGTCAATATGCGCACATAACGGTATGTTAAATTAGTAGCTTAGCCGCAGAAACTCATGAATTTCAATTTGTCTCGTGGTTACGTCAATTATGACAAAGTGATTGACTTCTATTTATGGTGATGATGATGGTGGAGAACTATACCGTTATTTATTGTTTGTAGGTTTATAAAAAAGCTAATATAAAGTTTGACAATAAAAATATGGCAAATCGGCATATGTCAAAAGTTGGTTGTAGTCAAAAGCGACAAGCAGTTGTTATACAGGGCGTATGATGAACATTACTCTATGCAGGCTGAGATTTTAATTTGCAGTAGAGGCAAGAATTATTGAATTTTATTGTCAATGTCTTTGTTGTATGCTTAAATTTAACAAGAAATTATTGAAATTTTTTAAGAATTTTGCCTATTTTGCGACTGAAAAATGTATGACACCCTTGTATTTTGCGTAATAATTTATAACCTTTTCAAAAATACAAAAAAGTTTCCATAAAAGAACTTGATCAGTGGGTTGGTATGGCAGCTGTATGCTATAGTCCTCCGATCTAAAAAAATTATTTTGATATTTTAGAATTATTTTGGATAATAACCAATTTCGGGAAGATAACTTGTCAAACAAAAAAGTTTTTCATACAAGAACTTAATTCTGTTGGTTCAATATAGCTATAGCTACATATATGCAATAGTAGTACGACAAATCAGAAGCTTCTTCGAGAGAAAATGGCATATACGAAATTTCAGATCGATATAAATAATATATAAATTTTAGAGGGCCTCCAACTTTTGCTTCTGAGTGTTAGAAACTCCACTGCAAACTTACTATACTCTATTCAGTGTTCAATAATTCGAATAAATCAATCAATCAGGATGACAGCTTTAAAATATCTTCAAAAAATGCTGAATAAACATGTTATAAGAAATTTCTTTTAACTAAATAATCGATTATAATGTTTCATCTCTAAGCAAAAGCTCCCAAGGGCATAATGGAATGCGCGTTCTAATTGAAATATGTATATAATTAATTTAATAAAACAAAGCTATAAAAATCATATAAAAGATATACTAAACATTTCCACACTCATATCTTCGCAATGCGTTTTGTCTAGCGAATCCCTGGCCTCCATTTCACTGGTCATTCTTAATTAAAAAAGTTTAAATTTTTGCTAATGACACATAGCTCACAATCACATTGATATAACAACAGCAAAAGCAAATACCCGCAGTCTAACTTGATAAAAAGTTGTGGGCAAAAATTTAATGCAGCTTTTTCACTGTTTTGCGCTCGCTTTTGCCAACACTTTTTATGCTACGCAGTCCGCAGTTATGTGGCAAGCAGGGAAAATTAAAATTGTTGTGAAATGTAGCTTACTTCAGAAGCACTTCAGCAAAAAAAAATTTAAAAAATGTATATTGAAATAATTTAAATATATGTAAAATAATTTGTATTAAAGCAAGGTAATAAGTCAAATGAAATAAATTATAGATAAATAAGTAAAGGTCGCCTAGGAAAATAAAATTTTATATGCAGAAGAAGATATAATCTCTCATGTCTCCACTAGAGTTTGAAAATATATTTTTTTATTTATAAAAACTGAGGAAAATATCTTTCACGAGGAAAACAAACGCAAAGTGGAGTCCTTAGTAAGAATGAATAAGATTTGGCGCTTTGAAACTGTTTGCTGCATTAAGTTAATCTGGTAGACTAATAAGCCCCACATAGGCCAGTTTTGGTCCTTCGCGAGTTTACTGCATTAGGTCCTGCTTGAAATTGCCTATAAGTGCTGACATTTAGGATACTTCTGTCACAATGCACCTCGGCTCTCTAGTCTATTCCGGAGAATGCGTCTCCATCTTCTAAAATTATTCCAAACACACTCTCGTTTGAAGCTTGAAAGCCAACATTTTCTCCAATTAATATAACTAATGAATATTTCACATCATTTGGTATATGTGTATCGCCAAATGGCTAAATGTGGCATTTTGTAATTAAAATTCAACAAAAGCACAATAATTTCGCTTCCCTTTCCACAAATAGGTCGTTTCGTATGTGTTCGTGTAGGTCGCTGACTCTGTCGCCTAGAGTGAAATTCCCTTATTTAAATAACATCACTTTTTGTTTGGTCACGTGCATTTAGCTTTCGACAAGTCAAAGCTAATTGGATGCCAACACTTATTAAGCAGGCAAGCGAGCGTGGCCGCTAGCAAATTAGGTTTGGCGAGAGCAGCGAAAATGGCAGGAAAGGATTGCGTGTTGCGCTTTTAGAGAAAAAATAGATAGGTGTTGTTGTACGCCAACATGTTTTTCTAACCACATTACTTAATATATTCATTTCAATTATTTTAGAAAGAAATGTGAACATTTTGTGAAAATATATTAAAATAATAAAGTCAATATGAGTTGTGCAAAGTAAACTTTTGGTTTCAAACGAAAATTTGTGCAAGTTATTTATCTTTATTTTAACTTTATTTGAAGCTATCCATGCATATGTTTTGTTTAAAGAAAATGTCACTTTGGAGTTGTTTAATGTAATAAGTACTCTCTTCATTCACTTAAGTCGACTTACGCCACTTTGACTTAAGGTAATATCTAAAAAGGAGAATATAAGGAAGAACGTTAACCTCGGCTGTACTGAAGCAATGAAAACCACACAGATTTATTTTTATATCATCAAAAGAAATAAAAAGATATTTATCTTGACATTGAACAAATATTTCGAATACCAGCTCATTCTTTCTTTTCGCTGTTTGGAGCTAATTGGAGATCCAAAGTCTAGCCAGGTCCTTCTCCACTTGATATTTTCAACGGAGTGGAGGTCCTCCTCCTCCTCTGCTTCCACCGGCGGCCATCCATTCGGACGACATGATCTAGCCAGCGTAGCTGCTTTCTCTGAATGCGTTGAACTATGTCAATATCATCGTATACCTCATCATTCTATCGACTGCAGTATTCGTCGTTGATAATGCGCAAAGGACCATAAATCTTCTGCATTACCTTTCTCTTGAAAATTAGTAACTCCGATTCATCAGATGTTGTCATCGTCCATTGCTCCGCGGATAGCAGTACGAGGAAGATGGGTGACTTGTAGAGTTTGGTCTTCGTTCGTCGAGAGGGTACTTTATTTCTCAATTGTCTACCCAGTAGCACCTGTTGGCAAGAATTATTCTGCGTTGGGTTTCGAAGCTGACTTTTTTGTTGATGTTAATGCTGATTCCAAGATGGAAGAAATTATCTAAGACTTTGAAATTATAACTATCACTGTTTGTTTGATGACAGGAGATATTTCGTCTTATCCCCGTTCACAACCAAACCCATACGCTTATCCAGTCTTGTGAAAGCAAAACTATCATTGGTTCTTGAGACCAATAATATCAATATTATTGGAAAACGCCAGCAGTTGTACTTTCTTAAAAAAGATGGTACCTTCTCTATTAATCTCCAAATTATTTTCTCCAGCTGAAACCTCGTTTGGTATCGAAGGGCTTGAAGGGGTCCTTCCCAGTTCTGATGGAGCTTTTGGAACTGCTGAACGTCAGTTTACACAGCCGTACTAGTTTTGCGAGGATACCAAATTCAGACATCGCGGCATAAAGGCAGTTCCTTTTCGTGCTGTCAAAAGCAGCTCTAAAATCGACGAAGTGTGTCCATCTTCCTCTCACAGGTATTTTCCCACATTTGGCGCATGGTAAATATTTGGTCGATTGTGCAGCTCTAAAGTTATACTGATAAGTTGCTATTAGTTTGTTGACGGTAGACCTCAGTCTTTCACACAGCACGCTCGCAAAGACCACGTGTAGAAGATCCCGAAATTGAGGAAAGTTCTCTAAGCGCTATTCACTCGGGAGTGGTCAGAAAAGATTCTTTTACTTTTGGCTCAATCGGCGAGCTAAAGTGAGAAGGTGAAACGTCCCTTCCAAGGATTGTGCGCTAAGTTTAGGATCCGCCACGGAAAAAAACATCCCCTAACGAAAGGAACTAAACGACCTCGGAGGAATACCAGGTATATGCTATAGTAATCCGATCAGCTTGTTCGTAGGTTATTGCGCTGACTTGAATAATAATCCAGACAAAATTTGGTGACGGTACATATCTTGTGAAATAAAAAAGTTTTCCATACAAGAACTTGAGTTTGATCGATTATTTTTGGTAGTTATGGAAGTCGGATGTCGAAGGTTTCGACGAATGTGTAGATTCGAGGCATGAAAATGATGCCATATTTCAGATCGACATCTCAAAAACTGAGCTAGTCCTTTATGTTCTTCCCGAATATACAGACCGACAGATAGATGGTCATGGCTAAATCGACTCAGGTCAGGACGCTGATCATTGACATATGTTTATATTTTTTCGATCTCCCCCGTTTCCTTTCATGTGTTACAAACTTAATATGCCTACCTATAGGGCAGGGAATAAATATAGAAAAAATCAGAAATTCAGAAACCAATTCTTAAATTTAAGTGTTTTAGATTTAATTTTTCTACAACAACAATTATTTCAACTTGTTGCAAGATATATATAAATAGATACAAAGATATTCCAAATTTTTGACTGTCAATAGCAGCTTCACTTGCCATTCACAGTCTATTAGACGAAAAGACAATAGAAATAACCTGCAGCTCTGAAGTGTTACGAAGCAGCAGTTGTTTTCCTTCTACTTGCTGCTTCCACAGGATACCAACACTCGTTGTTCGGTAATAAGCAATAATGTTGCTGTTTTTGACATGGAATTTGTTATTATTGTCATTGTTGCTGTTGCGGCTATTATTGTGCTCCGCTCTTGTCATGCTCGTACTCGCTGCTATGCGTTATGGATGTAGCTGTGCAGTAGCTGTTGTCAGTAGCTTTATTGCGTGTTGCCTTTCCGTCATTTCCTTGTTGTCAGGGTTGTTGCTGATATCTCGTCAACTTCAATATCATTAATAATATTTCGCTTTCTTTGTATAATATGTTACATTGTGACATTATTGACAACAAAAGAAGCGAAAGAAAATCCTTCGATTCTTGGGAGTAAGTGCTGGGTAGGAGAGTGGGTGTAACTGTTGCTCACACCCGGTAGGAAATTTAAGACTAAAACGAGATTTTGTTGAATTATGTTTATTTTTTGATATTTATGAGAAATTGTATTAGAAATTAAGAGTAAATTTTAAATATTCTTCGTTAGGTATCTGCCTCTTTTTAAACTGATTTCTGCATGAATGCTTCAAAACGGCAAATGAGAGTATGCTCTGGAGAAAAACATTCTGAAAATAAAATGATAGGTAGCAAAAATTACAGTTATGAAACACTACCCTCTATAGGGATAGGTATTGATATCTATGATGATGTGGAAATAAAGGATCCGAGAAAAATACAACAACCAAAGAAGAAACCCCTTCATGGGCACACTTAGTATGCAATTTTTGGTTATTGCACTGACAATAACTTCGAGAACGGAATTTTTTCAGGTTTCATACATAGAGAAGGCCGTAATCACTGCAACGGTGTAGAGTCTTTGGTGTAGCTCCGTCGGAGTTTCTATATTCTGTGGCTGTCATACTAGGTGTATCTCTTAAATACCATAATTGAGTGTCTTAATAGACAGAAAAAAGTTTGTAATATTTTGAAAACAATCTAATTGTTGCTGTCATTTAGTAGAGCGAAAAACCCTCACATATTTTTGAAGTCAATCTGATAGTCCTTTTTTCGTCTTCTGTGCATTATGATCCATATTTGAGTTCGATTATAAGTGGATGATAAATAAAATATATAAACTGAATACCATTGCCCAATCCCAATCAGAATATCTTTAGAGAAATACATTAGAAATATATCAAGTATTTCCAAGTTGAGAAAGAACACGTTTTATAGCCAAAATATCTGCTAAAATCATTCGGATGGAATCGCGAGAGCTTGCGCGCACTAACTGCATTCGGCAGAGGGCGAACGACCACACAAATTGACAGTCAAGACTAACATTTTCGCGCGATGTGTTTCTGTGAGTGGTGCAAGTCGAAAATGTAGCGTTCGTTAGAGCAGAGGGGCGCGATTAAATTCTGTGTGAATCTCGGTAAATTTACGACAGAGACGTTTGATATGATCGTGCGGGCTTACCCCGATGCTGCTTTAGCAAGAAGTGGTGTGTTCGGTGGCACCACACCTTTTTGGAGGGCCGGTAAGAGGTGGCTGATGAATGAGCAAATTCAAAGAGAAAACGATGTTCATTGTCTTTTTTGACATCAAAAGCACCATTCATCATGAATTTGTTCCTTCTGAACAAACCGTCAACGGTAGGTTTTACATGGACGAAGGCTTAAACGAAGGGTCAATGCCACGGCTCACAATGCTTTTCTTGAGCTACCTAACCAAGGCCAGCATCTCAATGTTTCTGCAGCCGCGCTACAGCCCAGTTGTGGCCCCCGGACTTTTTTGTTTCCTTGCCAGAAAAAGCCGATGAAAGGCAACCAATTTGCGACGAAAGAGGGGATCCAAGCAGCATGCACTTCGGCTCTCAAGGCTATTCCGGAGAATACCTTCCGTGGCGCCTTCAATGCTTGGAAATCGCACTGGCAGCGTTGCATCGACGCAGAAGTAGCCTATTTTGAAAGTTTTTTAAGAACTATAACGATTGGTTTAATCATTTTTTTAAATCGACCGAGTCCTATTATTTTCCGGACAAACCTTGTATCCATCACTTTTTTAATATTTTCATCAATTGACCTTCGATCTCGGTCGTCCGGAACGTGGCATGTCTTCAACGATCTCTGGACTGTCTCTGAAGGCTTCATATCACTCGTTCAGTATTTGATCTTCTTTCTATTTTAAGAGCTCTCGTCGCTTGCCTGTTCTACTCTGCTCCAAACTTTTATGAAATAAAGTTTGGAAGAACTAATTCTCAATGGTTCTTTAAAGCATGTTTATTGTTAGTGTTGCTTACTTTGCTCTTAGGGGAAGAGTATAATAGGGCAATACATAAAATACGTCAGCAAGAAATAGTCAAACTGCAGAGTTGACTTCTGAGAATATTAAATAAATTAATGAAAGTTGTACGAATGATCTTTCCTAATAGCGAAATCATGACGCTTTAAATGTATATATTTATGGTTATGTACATACATGTAAAGTAAAAAATAAATATGTGAGTCTTCTGCA
This sequence comes from Bactrocera zonata, assembly GCA_037783105.1. Classification (NCBI taxonomy): domain Eukaryota; kingdom Metazoa; phylum Arthropoda; class Insecta; order Diptera; family Tephritidae; genus Bactrocera; species Bactrocera zonata. The sequence continues at coordinate 52,424 of JBAWJQ010001406.1, read as the reverse complement.
CTTATGGTTAAATTAAATAATTTATGGAGAGCTGAAAAAGTTTCAAAAAAAAAAAATAATAACAAAAGAAATTTTTCCCGAGCCACATCAAAAATAAAACTGAAAAAAAGGAATGGATTTTAACTTCCGTTTATGAAAAATACAAAATCGCTACAGTTTTTTTGGTTCCTTTTGCATCCTCTTTATCGTTTCCTTATCACATTCTAAGGTTTAACATTTTTTTACATGCTTCCCATCCGTTTTCTATTTGAATGCTTTCAAGCAGAAACTTATTCATAAGCGATAAAACTCGCCATTGCCGATTCGCTGAGCTAACTTAGCAAGCGCTTTCTTTTTTGTTTTCTTTATGTTTTTTTGCTTTTTTCTTAATGCAAAAAGTACTGAGATTGAATTTATTCATTGTTTGCATTGCATTGTTTTTTACTGTTTCACATTATTTTAGCTGTTACACTCACGCCCCAGCAATTGCGCGCTCGTTGACCGGAAACTCCACCGACAATTTCGCAGTTGAATTGATAAGCGAATTAAAGCTTCAGCCGGAAGTGTGCTGAGAGGAGTGTGAGTTGCGCCGAGATGTTGTGATTACATGCAACAATATTTAACTATAAGCTCCAAACGTTATGTGTGGTTTATATACAGTTATTTGTGTAGCAAATTAATTAATTTTTAGTCCCTTATTGATTTTCTGTCCTTTCATTTGCCTTTGATTGAAGAAGCTTATTACAAGCCTTACTTAAATCAATGAGTATGACACGCCTATCGAAGCTTTAATTATAACCAAATGTACACCACAATGATAGCATACATATGTACTTATATATACATATGTATACTTACATAGAAACTTTAATTCCTGTAAACAATATACAACATAAAGTAGGCTACGATTGTAATTAAAGGGAAGAAGCCACAAAGCCACTAAAGGTAAAAGCTGTCAATGAGGTAGGCCTTGCAAAGTTAATTTCAATTATAATATGTTGTAGTTGTTTTATTACTAGGAAATAAAGGCCGACGAGCTGGCACGCACGGCAGCAGCATCCAAGATGTTGGGACCAGAGCCATATATAGCGGTAGGACCCCACACTCTTAAGGAGCTGCTCCGCACGGAGGAAAGAGAGGATAGAGAGCGGCACTGGCGGCAGGCAGCGGGTATGCGCCACGCTAAGCTGCTCCTGGGAGGGTACAATCTCTCCAGGTTTAAAGAACTAATTAAACTACCTCGTGAGAAATTCCGTCTCCTCGTCGCAATATACACCGGCCACTGCAAGCTCAGGAAGCACCTGTCCAATATGGGCATGGTCTCCTGTGCCAACTGCCGGTTCTGCGACCTGGAACAGGAGACACCAGCACACCTTATCCAGGATTGCACAGCAATCTGTGGGAAAAGGCTTAAGGCCCTGGATTCAGTGTATATCAGCAGGGATCACATAACCTCGCTTGAGCCCGGCAAACTACTGGAACTGTTCAGGCTGCTGGGGCTCTGTGAGGTCACGTGATAGAGGAGAGGGCACAATAGACCCTAGGTCGCGGTGCATTACCTCAATTAACAATTCTAATTCTAATTCTAATTACTAGGAAATGGATTTTTTTTTACTTTAACGTAGATATTATACTCGTATTATATCAAAACAGCTTAAGTCAATTAACGAAACTTTGAGTATTTTGATTTTTAATAAAAGTACGAGACGCATACGCGAACAAAAAAGAAAGAGGCCGAAATCTGTGAGTATGAAGAGCTTGAGAAGCTGGCCGACAGGGGTAATGCTCGAAAACTCTATGAAAAGATTCGGCAACTAACGGAAGGTTTCAAGACCAGAGAATATTCTTGTAGACGTGGTTGGTTGATATTTCGCAATATTATAACCACCGATCCAACCTTTAATTGAAGATTGTGAGGTGGCAATCCTGGCAAATCCAGCGAGTTCAAAAATTCTGATGGATAGTTCACTACATAATTTTGGTTAGTAGCCGAATCATTTGATTTATATATCCTCGATTCGCCTGTAATTTGTTATTGAATTTTTAAACTTAATTCATTTTCATTTACATATGTTTCTTGCAGCCAATATAAGTAGCTCGTTCGCTCCACCATTCGTGATTTCTGTAATTTTGAGAAACATCTGGAAACACTTTCTGAATAAGTTCATCTTTTGATCGAATTAACTGACAATAACTTTGAGGAAAGTTAATGCAGCCAGTCAACATGTCTATAGGAAATTTTCCATTACCAATGTCAATGAGTTGTTTATGTTTCCAGATTGGTCATTTTGCAACTCGACGCGCATATTCTTGCTTAAATGAAGTACTTTGACATGTGTCCACAAATTGGAGGACTTTAGATATGCATTGAGTTCATCAGCTGGTGTTGATCGTGGAATCACTGGCAATGTTTGACGAAAATCTCCTGCTAATAAAATCATTGCACCACCAAATTGGTAATGATTGCTTCGTAGATCTTTTAAGATTCTGTCTAAAGCCTCCAGAGATTTTTTTATGTGCCATCGTGCATTCATTCCAAATAATTAATTTACATTGCTGCAAGACCATTGCCATTGCAGAGTTCTTCGAAATGTTACAGGTCGGAGTTTCATTGTATTGCATATTTAATGTCAATTTTAATGCTGAATGCTACCTTAAAGCAAAGTTGCTGCGATTCCTGATGAAGCGAGTGCAAGTGCAGTTTTATTTTTGTGATCGAACTGATTCATTTTAAAGTAAGTCAAAATAAATAATATCGCGAGTTTATCAGCCGTTAGCTTTAACCTTTATGTGCTCGGGATTGTAAACTTACGTTGGCGGTCGGAAGTCTACATTTGTAGCAGTTATGTATTTATATGGGAAACTATGTGAACATATGAACAAAAACACTGGCCCGAAGAGTTTTATACTTGAAAGCATATTTATTATGTAATATATAATTTTTAGATACATAGTTAAGTTGAAAATGTTTAAATATCATTCATGGTACAACATTTACCCAATGTACATATATGTTGTGGCATGTGTGTCATATTCAGGTTTTTTGCACCAACTTCAAATCTTGCGTGTGGTTTTACGTTTTCCAGCTTCACAATTTTGACAACGAACAGGGTGCATAGGTTGAAAGTCGTTTTAAATATCAGGGAAGTGGTTCGCAATAGTGCCGGAAACAGGAGAAATACCGAGTGCCATTTTAATAGCCAGGCGTGTTGGAGCATGGCCTAATACCCTTGGATTTTCAGAGCGCTGTTCAATTGCTGGCATGAAAAGCTGATTTGCAAGGCATCGCAGGAACTTTCGTCGTTTGTCTGTTTGTTAGATATGGTCGTTGTTTTCCGAATATATAATGAATCCGGCTAGAGCGCTTATATATGTCATGTTAAACACTGCTAAAGGCCAACGCAAAGTTTTCCGTTTAGTGGAATACGCAGAAAGCATTTTGTCCATTGCATCGACGCCTCTTTTGGTAGCGTTGTAGTCAAGGATATTATTATTATTTATTTATTAGGAGAAATATACAAAGTAATATTAAACCTAATATTAAAAACTAAAAGAGTACGAGCTATTAAAGCCATCGACTCTGAAGCAACAAATAACTTAGGTTACCAGCTAAGTATAAAGTTATATTATATTTTGTAAGTGACAATCAGTGATAAAATTATAAATGCTTATAATATTTACATACGAAGGAAGTTTTAACAATTCTTGATAGTTTGGAAAAAAATTATGCTTATGCCTAATACTCGCTAAAGCTGAACATTCATTAAAGATGTGATGAAGTGATAGCGTGCTTGCGCAGAGGGGGCAAGATGGTTTTACTTTGCCAGTAAGGAGGTGCTGATGTGTAAGATGTGTGTGGCCAATCCTTAGACGTGTGAAGATGGCAGCTTGTTGTCGAGATATATTCCTAGGATATACAACTTTTGACTTTGTGGGATTGAAGGTAGAGTACCAATGTTCGAAACGTTTCCATTCCGCGTGTTTAATTTCGTGAACGTAGCGGTCCAGCATATTACAAAGGTCGTTTCTGTCATGTGGCTCAAATTGTAGGGTTGGCGCTCTTTCAAAAAACCGAGCTGCGTGGTCAGCATGTTCATTTCCCATAATACCAACATGTCCTGGTACCCAGAGTAGTGCAACTTTATGACTGTATTTAATGCACAGGTCACGAATATTCGAGATAAGTGAGGCAGTATTGCGAATGTTACAAACAGCAGATAGACAAGAAAAGCTGTCCGAGCAAATAACAAATTTGCCTTTGCTATGTATCGCATATTCTAATGCTTTGAAAACAGCAAAAGCCTCGGCTATAAATATCGACGAGTAACAAGGAAGAATACCGCCTGTAATAACTTCTCCATTTGGTTTGGTGAGAGCAAAAGCTGTGTTTATCGCTTTGGACCCGTCCGTGTAAATTGCAGTCCAACTGTTTTCTTCATAGGTATTCATTAACTCTAAGAAGAGTTTCTGAAATACTAAATTACTGGTGTTGCTCTTTTTGAAGGAGTGCAGGGACGTGTTAATAGTTTCTTTTTTTAACAACCACACCGGCTGTTTGTTGACTCTCTTGTACTTTGGAGGCGGATATATGTTTAAGTCTTTTCCGTATTTGATACAACGGCGTAAAGTGGATTTTAGCCTGAAGTTCCGTTTATGTCGTGATGCGTAAATTACAGTTTTGTGTAAACTGGCATTTGGAGAGTATATAAGTTTTGGAATTAGTTGCATCGTTCGTTCGTATACCCTTTCTTTTATTGTTGGTAGGCCACATTCCGCCAAGATACACTTTATAGGTGATGTAGGGAAAGCGTTAACACTCCGACGGCTCGCTGCGTGATAAGGAGGTTCCAAAAGTTTCAAATTAGAGTTTGCGCACCATCCGAAAATAGGTAAGCCGTAGTCGATTTTAGCGAGTATTAAAGCTCTTGTAGCGTTTATTAGAGAGTTGGGATGAATAAAAGATCGTTTACTAGTTAAATATTTAATTATGTGTAGCCTTTTTGTTAGGTTATTTCTAAGGTTAAGACATTGATACCGAAAATTAAATCTTTTGTCAAAATATACTCCTAAAATATTTAAATTGCTTACGGATTCTATTACAATATTTTCAAAAACTAGCTGTGGATATATACATTTTGTCTTTTTACAAATATGTAATAATTTACATTTTGGAATCGAAATTGTTGCACCAGATTTCATACCCCATTCCTTAAACTCTGTTAGTAATTTCTTAAAAATATTGTTAGCAATTTGGGGATCTTTTATATTACAATAAATAATAGCGTCGTCCGCGTACATAGTGAGTTTAATGCCTTTAGTTTTAAGGCATATCTCAGTTATTTTATCAAAAGCTATAATAAAAAGCATCACCGATAGAGGCGAGCCTTGCGGTATACCATTTTTGAGAGGATGCAAACAAGAATGAACATTGTTTATGCGAACCTGAAATTTCCTTAGGATCATAAAAGCTTTTACTATTCTAAAAACTTTCGGACCTGTCTTCCAAGCTGCTAATTGGCTTAGCACAGCGTGAATTCCTATGCGATCAAAAGCTCTCTCGAAATCAGTGACCAGGATAGTGGCATGGTTTTTGGAAGAGAGAGTGTCAGATACATAGTGTTGAAGTTGAATAAGTGAATCCATTGTACTGTGCTGATGTTTGAAAGCCGTTTGGTTGTGATTTATAAAATTATTTTTTGTATCAAACCATGAAAGTCGCCTAGCAATAATTTTTTCGAAAATTTTACTTAAGCAGGATAGCAAGGAAATTGGTCTGTAAGACGTAGTTAGGTTCGATGGTTTATTTGGTTTAATAATTGGGATAATGGTGGCTATCCGCCAGTTTTGTGGGTATGAACCTTTGAGGAAAATTGTGTTGTACAGGCAGAGTAGTCTTTCTTTGGCTGCTGTAGGTAAGTTTGAGAGCATCGGGTAGGATACCCTATCAATGCCTGGTGTTTTGCCCTTAGCATTTTGTAATGCATATTCTAGTTCACGGAAGGTAATATCGCACTCTAGGCTTCTTGCTGATGCAGAGAGATTCGTTGGTGTATAGGTGGCAGATATCCAATGTTGTTTATCTGCGATATAATCTGCCGAGAAATTACTATCTTGCGAATATGTAGACCAAATATTGGCGAAGGTTGCTGCAATATCAGCTGAATTCGTCAGAATACTTTGATTTGAATTAATGAAGTTAATACGGTTGTAAGGGATTCCAGTCAAAAGTTTAATGTCGGACCATACCTTTTTGGTAGTTGACGCAGGAGAGATTTTAGCAGTGAATACTTCAAAACTTTTCCTTTTAGCCGTCTTTATAGCTTTTTTAAAGAGAGCATTTGCTTTTTTATAATTGTTCAGATTATAATCAGACATTGATATCCTGAAAGTATTCCAGTATTCATTTTTTTTGTCACGCATATGGCCAAGATCTTTGTTCCACCAAATCGGAAAAACTTTTGAAGACTTGCGTTTGGTTTGAGGAATCGACTTATTTGCCGCAGAACGAATCAGTTTAGTGAATACCGATGTGGCTTGGTTGATGTTGTCGATTGGAGTGGTGGGTAAACTTTTTAAAATTTCACTTTGAAATGTATTCCAGTTTGCCCGTGAAATAATAAATTTTGGGAGATGCTTATATTTTTCAAAGTGGAAGTTTGTTTGAAGTGAGATCGATATAGGGAAGTGGTCACTACCTCTGAGAATAGAGGAAGCTTCCCAACTGATTCTGGGGGAGAGCTGGGGAGAGGATAGGGAAAGGTCGACGCACGTTAGGGAAGAGTGGGTAGAAAAATGTGTGGGGGCGCCATTGTTAAGAAGAATTAGGTTGCTGTCCAATAAGAAATTCTCAATGATTGCACCCCTTGTGTTTGATTTTCGGGAACCCCAAAGTGTATTCCACGCGTTGAAGTCCCCTGTCCACAAAACCGGAGGGGGTAGTTGGGAAAGTAAATCTTTCAAATCAGTTTCGTTAAAAACTTGCTGGGGTGGTATATACGTATTAATAATAGTAAAGCTAAAATTTAAGTTGATTTTAAGAACTATTGTTGATAGTGTGGAATTTAAATCGATAATTTCATGTGGTATGATTTTTTTATTAAAGTGCAAACTCCTTGCTTACTGCTTTGGATGTTATGTAAATTGGAAAAATAGCCGTTGTATTGTCTAGGACAGGGAATGTTGTTACTGGGAATAACTGAGATATGTGTTTCTTGAATACAAATAACGTCTGGATTTTGCTCTTTTATGAGTAATAAGAGTTCATCATAATTGTTGTTGTACCCGTTTATGTTCCACTGGATGATTTTAAGCGTCATTAATAAGACAGAGAGAACAAAAAAATATATATTTTGATTAACTGTATATAGGTAGTATGTTCAGATGTCGTTCGTATTAAATTTCATCTTCGGATGTAATTGACTCTTGAGTGTTGGAAAGTACTTGAGAAAGGGAAGGAAGGGGTTCGAAAGGTAGGGATTGGAATTGAAGAGACGGAGAGAATGGTGGGTTTGTTTGGTATGGTGAAGTAATTTGAGAGGATGGCTTGTATAGTGAAAGAGGTGGGCTATTATTAGTGGTGAGGTTAGTGGTGGAATCATTACAGGCAGAGAGCCTAGGTGGACTATCCAAGTTTATGGAGCGGCGAGAGAGGTTAGTTCCGTTTGTCCGAAGAGTCGTTGAGATGTTCTTTTCTAATGCTTGAGTGGATTCCGCTATGGGCGATTTGGAAATATTAGTTTGCTGTAAAGGAGAAATGTTTTTAGATTGAGTGCTATTTTTGGTGATTTTTGGTGAATTTGATCTTTGAATGTTGCTGAGAGAACTAATGTTGTTATTGTTTATGGTGGTGGAAGAGTCAACGTTAGTGTTTGTTGTTCCGATATTTTCGTTGGAATTGGACGCTATTGAAGCATATGTGTTATTGGATAGCAATGCTGGTGTTGTTTGTTCCTTATGCATTTTTATTGCTTCGCGCATTGAACATTTGTTTATTGTTTTAATTTTTATTATCTCTTTTGCTTGTAAGAATTTGGTACAGTCTTTAGAGGACGATGCGTGTTGTTGGTAGCAGTTGATGCAAAAAATGCGTTCGCAGTCAGATGGGGCATGGGGAGGGAGGGAACAATTTACACAAAGAGGGGAACGATTACAGCGCTTTGCTGTATGACCAAGAAGTTGGCAATTTTTGCATCGCATTGGCGAAGGAATATATTGACGTACCAAAAGCTTACACCAGGCAACGTCAATTTTATTTGGTAATTTGTAGAGGTTGAATGTTAGTAACCACACCCCCGAGGGGTGGGGTTTACCTTCAATAAACCTATTAAATTTATATACTGATACGACCCCTTGAGAGCTGAGCTCGTTTACTATCTCCTCCTCTGAAACGTTGTTTAGAAATGGAGCATATATCGTTCCTTTTACCTGGTTGAGGGACTCGTGTAGAGTGGCTGATATTGAACATATGCTGGGCAGTTCTTTTACTTTCAGGAATTTTTTTGCAATATCATTATTCTTGACAAGCAGGAGTAGTTTCCCATCTCGAAGGGTAGATATGGAGTGAACGTAATCACTAATTTGTTTAATGGCTCGATAAATGGCAAAGCAGGAATAGTAGGAAAGGGGTTTGGTTGAGTCAGTAGCTTCCATCACTACGAATTTTGGGTCGTCAACTTTTATATCTGGGAGTTCTGGAAAATCCATAACCGAAACACTTTTACCAGTTTTACGTTTTTTTTACCAGGTCCTGTATCGAATATGGCGAAACGATTCGCCTCGATAATTTGAGGCCCAGGGGCCATTTTGCACGAGAAACACTAATGCACACTTTTTAATATGGTTCTGCGCGCGAACAGTAAAAGAAAACGTAAGAAAGAACTGACTAAACGTATATAAATGTCGGAAAAGAAGAAACAGAAAATGTAAAAAAACACTCGAAAAACACTCGAAATGCAAAGACACGTCTTGTCGGCGCGAGAGCTAGTCGATGACTGAGTCAAGGATATTCTGTGGCTTGTTTTTCTTCTCAGGTACAATAGCATTTGTCAAGGGCGTACTGGATAGTAGTATAACAGCTTTTCCCTTTTTTGGCACGTAAGATACCAACGCAAATTTTGATTCGAGAAAGCCAAAAATTGTTGACTGTTCTGCTCGTTTGCGGTCTGCTTTCATTTCATTTGGCACAAATGATTTGTTTTGACGAACAGTACCAAGAACAGAGAGCCCTTTTGACATCAAATGCCTAGCCAGATTCAATGAAATAAAAAAGTTGTCACAGATTATGGTTCTTCCGGTGTTTTGCCAAGGGTAAACCAGTCTTTGCACGATATTCTCTAATACATTAGTTGCACGACTGGAATTCGATTCCTTTCCTGTGTAAATCTCGCAGTTAAGAGGATAGAAAGACTTTGCATCGCATGCGAACCAGACTTTTACGCCATACTTTGCAGGCTTTGATGGTATGTTCTGCGTGAATCTAGTTCTTCCGCGATATGCAAATAGTTGTTCGTCAACTGTTATCTCTCCTGATAGCTGATAGTAGCGGCGAAGACTGTTGTTCATTAGAACCCATAATGCAGAAATTGGAGTAGCCTTATCGTTTGCTAGTCGAGAAGCTCTAGTACGCTCATTATAAAACCGAATGAATCGCAAAATTTCCTTGAACCGAGATTTCGGCATTAAGCACGGTAGTAACAAACTGCTTTTGTAGTCCACAATACATCAACATCTTCATCGTTAGACTTAATAACACCTGCCAAAAATAAGAGCCCAATGAATGCTCTCAATTCAACAATTGTCACTTTATTCCACTTTCTCTTCATCAATCTCACTCAGTAGTTTTTCAATATGGTTTTGAAGCTCTCGTACCCTTGCCTGCATTTACAATTTTCTTTTATATCATCCATATAATGGAAAAGATACACTTCCCATTTAACGACTCGTTTCAGATGGTTTGAGGCATGTCCAGACATATTTATTGTTGTTTTTTCAAATATTGAAAATGCTTGAGAAGCAATGCAAAACCGATCACCACAATACAAAAATTGAATATAAATCACTGCAAAAAACAATTATTGCTATTGCGAAATACGCTGAAAAGTCAGTAACGCAAGCACAGCCTACTTATTCAAAAATCGCATTCAAAAAATTATAGTTGAGTGAAAGAGCGATGAGAATTTTCATACATTTTATATGGTGTCTACATTTGTAGACTAACGGCCAGGAGATGGTCAGTTTGAAAAGTAGGGTCTGGGGGGTGCTATAAACTATTTTTTTTTACTTGTTAGTGACCAAAGCTGCTTAGAATTGATTTTTAGGAAGCTACTGAAAATTTCGGACAATGTTGATATGAAACATTTTTTTTTACTCAACTTTTTCTGCAAAAATGCTACAAATGTAGACTACCGAGCACATAAAGGTTAAGGGCGTAAATCGAACTAAGCGAATAGTTTAAAATAATCAATTATTTTCTTCGTTGGAATTGTACAAATTTTAAATCTTTTTTCTTGTTTTATTTTCACACTATGAATTTTATTTATGACACTTAATAATTTTCAAAAAGAAAGCAAGCGATTCAAAAAATTTACAAAGAAGACAATTGGAAAACAAAACAAAAAAAATTTATATGAAAAAGTCACTTTGAAATTTTCGCTCGTAAGTCAATTTAATATTTACATTTTCTGTTTGTTTTTTATTTACAAACCATCTTTATATTACAATAAATAATAGCGTCGTCCGCGTACATAGTGAGTTTAATGCCTTTAGTTTTAAGGCATATCTCAGTTATTTTATCAAAAGCTATAATAAAAAGCATCACCGATAGAGGCGAGCCTTGCGGTATACCATTTTTGAGAGGATGCAAACAAGAATGAACATTGTTTATGCGAACCTGAAATTTCCTTAGGATCATAAAAGCTTTTACTATTCTAAAAACTTTCGGACCTGTCTTCCAAGCTGCTAATTGGCTTAGCACAGCGTGAATTCCTATGCGATCAAAAGCTCTCTCGAAATCAGTGACCAGGATAGTGGCATGGTTTTTGGAAGAGAGAGTGTCAGATACATAGTGTTGAAGTTGAATAAGTGAATCCATTGTACTGTGCTGATGTTTGAAAGCCGTTTGGTTGTGATTTATAAAATTATTTTTTGTATCAAACCATGAAAGTCGCCTAGCAATAATTTTTTCGAAAATTTTACTTAAGCAGGATAGCAAGGAAATTGGTCTGTAAGACGTAGTTAGGTTCGATGGTTTATTTGGTTTAATAATTGAGATAATGGTGGCTATCCGCCAGTTTTGTGGGTATGAACCTTTGAGGAAAATTGTGTTGTACAGGCAGAGTAGTCTTTCTTTGGCTGCTGTAGGTAAGTTTGAGAGCATCGGGTAGGATACCCTATCAATGACTGGTGTTTTGCCCTTAGCATTTTGTAATGCACATTCTAGTTCACGGAAGGTAATATCGCACTCTAGGCTTCTTGCTGATGCAGAGAGATTCGTTGGTGTATAGGTGGCAGATATCCAATGTTGTTTATCTGCGATATAATCTGCCGAGAAATTACTATCTTGCGAATATGTAGACCAAATATTGGCGAAGGTTGCTGCAATATCAGCTGAATTCGTCAGAATACTTTGATTTGAATTAATGAAGTTAATACGGTTGTAAGGGATTCCAGTCAAAAGTTTAATGTCGGACCATACCTTTTTGGTAGTTGACGCAGGAGAGATTTTAGCAGTGAATACTTCAAAACTTTTCCTTTTAGCCGTCTTTATAGCTTTTTTAAAGAGAGCATTTGCTTTTTTATAATTGTTCAGATTATAATCAGACATTGATATCCTGAAAGTATTCCAGTATTCATTTTTTTTGTCACGCATATGGCCAAGATCTTTGTTCCACCAAATCGGAAAAACTTTTGAAGACTTGCGTTTGGTTTGAGGAATCGACTTATTTGCCGCAGAACGAATCAGTTTAGTGAATACCGATGTGGCTTGGTTGATGTTGTCGATTGGAGTGGTGGGTAAACTTTTTAAAATTTCACTTTGAAATGTATTCCAGTTTGCCCGTGAAATAATAAATTTTGGGAGATGCTTATATTTTTCAAAGTGGAAGTTTGTTTGAAGTGAGATCGATATAGGGAAGTGGTCACTACCTCTGAGAATAGAGGAAGCTTCCCAACTGATTCTGGGGGAGAGCTGGGGAGAGGATAGGGAAAGGTCGACGCACGTTAGGGAAGAGTGGGTAGAAAAATGTGTGGGGGCGCCATTGTTAAGAAGAATTAGGTTGCTGTCCAATAAGAAATTCTCAATGATTGCACCCCTTGTGTTTGATTTTCGGGAACCCCAAAGTGTATTCCACGCGTTGAAGTCCCCTGTCCACAAAACCGGAGGGGGTAGTTGGGAAAGTAAATCTTTCAAATCAGTTTCGTTAAAAACTTGCTGGGGTGGTATATACGTATTAATAATAGTAAAGCTAAAATTTAAGTTGATTTTAAGAACTATTGTTGATAGTGTGGAATTTAAATCGATAATTTCATGTGGTATGATTTTTTTATTAAAGTGCAAACTCCTTGCTTACTGCTTTGGATGTTATGTAAATTGGAAAAATAGCCGTTGTATTGTCTAGGACAGGGAATGTTGTTACTGGGAATAACTGAGATATGTGTTTCTTGAATACAAATAACGTCTGGATTTTGCTCTTTTATGAGTAATAAGAGTTCATCATAATTGTTGTTGTACCCGTTTATGTTCCACTGGATGATTTTAAGCGTCATTAATAAGACAGAGAGAACAAAAAAATATATATTTTGATTAACTGTATATAGGTAGTATGTTCAGATGTCGTTCGTATTAAATTTCATCTTCGGATGTAATTGACTCTTGAGTGTTGGAAAGTACTTGAGAAAGGGAAGGAAGGGGTTCGAAAGGTAGGGATTGGAATTGAAGAGACGGAGAGAATGGTGGGTTTGTTTGGTATGGTGAAGTAATTTGAGAGGATGGCTTGTATAGTGAAAGAGGTGGGCTATTATTAGTGGTGGAATCATTACAGGCAGAGAGCCTAGGTGGACTATCCAAGTTTATGGAGCGGCGAGAGAGGTTAGTTCCGTTTGTCCGAAGAGTCGTTGAGATGTTCTTTTCTAATGCTTGAGTGGATTCCGCTATGGGCGATTTGGAAATATTAGTTTGCTGTAAAGGAGAAATGTTTTTAGATTGAGTGCTATTTTTGGTGATTTTTGGTGAATTTGATCTTTGAATGTTGCTGAGAGAACTAATGTTGTTATTGTTTATGGTGGTGGAAGAGTCAACGTTAGTGTTTGTTGTTCCGATATTTTCGTTGGAATTGGACGCTATTGAAGCATATGTGTTATTGGATAGCAATGCTGGTGTTGTTTGTTCCTTATGCATTTTTATTGCTTCGCGCATTGAACATTTGTTTATTGTTTTAATTTTTATTATCTCTTTTGCTTGTAAGAATTTGGTACAGTCTTTAGAGGACGATGCGTGTTGTTGGTAGCAGTTGATGCAAAAAATGCGTTCGCAGTCAGATGGGGCATGGGGAGGGAGGGAACAATTTACACAAAGAGGGGAACGATTACAGCGCTTTGCTGTATGACCAAGAAGTTGGCAATTTTTGCATCGCATTGGCGAAGGAATATATTGACGTACCAAAAGCTTACACCAGGCAACGTCAATTTTATTTGGTAATTTGTAGAGGTTGAATGTTAGTAACAACACCCCCGAGGGGTGGGGTTTACCTTCAATAAACCTATTAAATTTATATACTGATACGACCCCTTGAGAGCTGAGCTCGTTTACTATCTCCTCCTCTGAAACGTTGTTTAGAAATGGAGCATATATCGTTCCTTTTACCTGGTTGAGGGACTCGTGTAGAGTGGCTGATATTGAACATATGCTGGGCAGTTCTTTTACTTTCAGGAATTTTTTTGCAATATCATTATTCTTGACAAGCAGGAGTAGTTTCCCATCTCGAAGGGTAGATATGGAGTGAACGTAATCACTAATTTGTTTAATGGCTCGATAAATGGCAAAGCAGGAATAGTAGGAAAGGGGTTTGGTTGAGTCAGTAGCTTCCATCACTACGAATTTTGGGTCGTCAACTTTTATATCTGGGAGTTCTGGAAAATCCATAACCGAAACACTTTTACCAGTTTTACGTTTTTTTTTACCAGGTCCTGTATCGAATATGGCGAAACGATTCGCCTCGATAATTTGAGGCCCAGGGGCCATTTTGCACGAGAAACACTAATGCACACTTTTTAATATGGTTCTGCGCGCGAACAGTAAAAGAAAACGTAAGAAAGAACTGACTAAACGTATATAAATGTCGGAAAAGAAGAAACAGAAAATGTAAAAAAACACTCGAAAAACACTCGAAATGCAAAGACACGTCTTGTCGGCGCGAGAGCTAGTCGATGACTGAGTCAAGGATATTCTGTGGCTTGTTTTTCTTCTCAGGTACAATAGCATTTGTCAAGGGCGTACTGGATAGTAGTATAACAGCTTTTCCCTTTTTTGGCACGTAAGATACCAACGCAAATTTTGATTCGAGAAAGCCAAAAATTGTTGACTGTTCTGCTCGTTTGCGGTCTGCTTTCATTTCATTTGGCACAAATGATTTGTTTTGACGAACAGTACCAAGAACAGAGAGCCCTTTTGACATCAAATGCCTAGCCAGATTCAATGAAATAAAAAAGTTGTCACAGATTATGGTTCTTCCGGTGTTTTGCCAAGGGTAAACCAGTCTTTGCACGATATTCTCTAATACATTAGTTGCACGACTGGAATTCGATTCCTTTCCTGTGTAAATCTCGCAGTTAAGAGGATAGAAAGACTTTGCATCGCATGCGAACCAGACTTTTACGCCATACTTTGCAGGCTTTGATGGTATGTTCTGCGTGAATCTAGTTCTTCCGCGATATGCAAATAGTTGTTCGTCAACTGTTATCTCTCCTGATAGCTGATAGTAGCGGCGAAGACTGTTGTTCATTAGAACCCATAATGCAGAAATTGGAGTAGCCTTATCGTTTGCTAGTCGAGAAGCTCTAGTACGCTCATTATAAAACCGAATGAATCGCAAAATTTCCTTGAACCGAGATTTCGGCATTAAGCACGGTAGTAACAAACTGCTTTTGTAGTCCACAATACATCAACATCTTCATCGTTAGACTTAATAACACCTGCCAAAAATAAGAGCCCAATGAATGCTCTCAATTCAACAATTGTCACTTTATTCCACTTTCTCTTCATCAATCTCACTCAGTAGATTTTCAATATGGTTTTGAAGCTCTCGTACCCTTGCCTGCATTTACAATTTTCTTTTATATCATCCATATAATGGAAAAGATACACTTCCCATTTAACGACTCGTTTCAGATGGTTTGAGGCATGTCCAGACATATTTATTGTTGTTTTTTCAAATATTGAAAATGCTTGAGAAGCAATGCAAAACCGATCACCACAATACAAAAATTGAATATAAATCACTGCAAAAAACAATTATTGCTATTGCGAAATACGCTGAAAAGTCAGTAACGCAAGCACAGCCTACTTATTCAAAAATCGCATTCAAAAAATTATAGTTGAGTGAAAGAGCGATGAGAATTTTCATACATTTTATATGGTGTCTACATTTGTAGACTAACGGCCAGGAGATGGTCAGTTTGAAAAGTAGGGTCTGGGGGTGCTATAAACTATTTTTTTTACTTGTTAGTGACCAAAGCTGCTTAGAATTGATTTTTAGGAAACTACTGAAAATTTCGGACAATGTTGATATGAAACATTTTTTTTTACTCAACTTTTTCTGCAAAAATGCTACAAATGTAGACTACCGAGCACATAAAGGTTAAGGGCGTAAATCGAACTAAGCGAATAGTTTAAAATAATCAATTATTTTCTTCGTTGGAATTGTACAAATTTTAAATCTTTTTTCTTGTTTTATTTTCACACTATGAATTTTATTTATGACACTTAATAATTTTCAAAAAGAAAGCAAGCGATTCAAAAAATTTACAAAGAAGACAATTGGAAAACAAAACAAAAAAATTTATATGAAAAAGTCACTTTGAAATTTTCGCTCGTAAGTCAATTTAATATTTACATTTTCTGTTTGTTTTTTATTTACAAACCATCTTTATATTACAATAAATAATAGCGTCGTCCGCGTACATAGTGAGTTTAATGCCTTTAGTTTTAAGGCATATCTCAGTTATTTTATCAAAAGCTATAATAAAAAGCATCACCGATAGAGGCGAGCCTTGCGGTATACCATTTTTGAGAGGATGCAAACAAGAATGAACATTGTTTATGCGAACCTGAAATTTCCTTAGGATCATAAAAGCTTTTACTATTCTAAAAACTTTCGGACCTGTCTTCCAAGCTGCTAATTGGCTTAGCACAGCGTGAATTCCTATGCGATCAAAAGCTCTCTCGAAATCAGTGACCAGGATAGTGGCATGGTTTTTGGAAGAGAGAGTGTCAGATACATAGTGTTGAAGTTGAATAAGTGAATCCATTGTACTGTGCTGATGTTTGAAAGCCGTTTGGTTGTGATTTATAAAATTATTTTTTGTATCAAACCATGAAAGTCGCCTAGCAATAATTTTTTCGAAAATTTTACTTAAGCAGGATAGCAAGGAAATTGGTCTGTAAGACGTAGTTAGGTTCGATGGTTTATTTGGTTTAATAATTGAGATAATGGTGGCTATCCGCCAGTTTTGTGGGTATGAACCTTTGAGGAAAATTGTGTTGTACAGGCAGAGTAGTCTTTCTTTGGCTGCTGTAGGTAAGTTTGAGAGCATCGGGTAGGATACCCTATCAATGCCTGGTGTTTTGCCCTTAGCATTTTGTAATGCACATTCTAGTTCACGGAAGGTAATATCGCACTCTAGGCTTCTTGCTGATGCAGAGAGATTCGTTGGTGTATAGGTGGCAGATATCCAATGTTGTTTATCTGCGATATAATCTGCCGAGAAATTACTATCTTGCGAATATGTAGACCAAATATTGGCGAAGGTTGCTGCAATATCAGCTGAATTCGTCAGAATACTTTGATTTGAATTAATGAAGTTAATACGGTTGTAAGGGATTCCAGTCAAAAGTTTAATGTCGGACCATACCTTTTTGGTAGTTGACGCAGGAGAGATTTTAGCAGTGAATACTTCAAAACTTTTCCTTTTAGCCGTCTTTATAGCTTTTTTAAAGAGAGCATTTACTTTTTTATAATTGTTCAGATTATAATCAGACATTGATATCCTGAAAGTATTCCAGTATTCATTTTTTTTGTCACGCATATGGCCAAGATCTTTGTTCCACCAAATCGGAAAAACTTTTGAAGACTTGCGTTTGGTTTGAGGAATCGACTTATTTGCCGCAGAACGAATCAGTTTAGTGAATACCGATGTGGCTTGGTTGATGTTGTCGATTGGAGTGGTGGGTAAACTTTTTAAAATTTCACTTTGAAATGTATTCCAGTTTGCCCGTGAAATAATAAATTTTGGGAGATGCTTATATTTTTCAAAGTGGAAGTTTGTTTGAAGTGAGATCGATATAGGGAAGTGGTCACTACCTCTGAGAATAGAGGAAGCTTCCCAACTGATTCTGGGGGAGAGCTGGGGAGAGGATAGGGAAAGGTCGACGCACGTTAGGGAAGAGTGGGTAGAAAAATGTGTGGGGGCGCCATTGTTAAGAAGAATTAGGTTGCTGTCCAATAAGAAATTCTCAATGATTGCACCCCTTGTGTTTGATTTTCGGGAACCCCAAAGTGTATTCCACGCGTTGAAGTCCCCTGTCCACAAAACCGGAGGGGGTAGTTGGGAAAGTAAATCTTTCAAATCAGTTTCGTTAAAAACTTGCTGGGGTGGTATATACGTATTAATAATAGTAAAGCTAAAATTTAAGTTGATTTTAAGAACTATTGTTGATAGTGTGGAATTTAAATCGATAATTTCATGTGGTATGATTTTTTTTATTAAAGTGCAAACTCCTTGCTTACTGCTTTGGATGTTATGTAAATTGGAAAAATAGCCGTTGTATTGTCTAGGACAGGGAATGTTGTTACTGGGAATAACTGAGATATGTGTTTCTTGAATACAAATAACGTCTGGATTTTGCTCTTTTATGAGTAATAAGAGTTCATCATAATTGTTGTTGTACCCGTTTATGTTCCACTGGATGATTTTAAGCGTCATTAATAAGACAGAGAGAACAAAAAAATATATATTTTGATTAACTGTATATAGGTAGTATGTTCAGATGTCGTTCGTATTAAATTTCATCTTCGGATGTAATTGACTCTTGAGTGTTGGAAAGTACTTGAGAAAGGGAAGGAAGGGGTTCGAAAGGTAGGGATTGGAATTGAAGAGACGGAGAGAATGGTGGGTTTGTTTGGTATGGTGAAGTAATTTGAGAGGATGGCTTGTATAGTGAAAGAGGTGGGCTATTATTAGTGGTGAGGTTAGTGGTGGAATCATTACAGGCAGAGAGCCTAGGTGGACTATCCAAGTTTATGGAGCGGCGAGAGAGGTTAGTTCCGTTTGTCCGAAGAGTCGTTGAGATGTTCTTTTCTAATGCTTGAGTGGATTCCGCTATGGGCGATTTGGAAATATTAGTTTGCTGTAAAGGAGAAATGTTTTTAGATTGAGTGCTATTTTTGGTGATTTTTGGTGAATTTGATCTTTGAATGTTGCTGAGAGAACTAATGTTGTTATTGTTTATGGTGGTGGAAGAGTCAACGTTAGTGTTTGTTGTTCCGATATTTTCGTTGGAATTGGACGCTATTGAAGCATATGTGTTATTGGATAGCAATGCTGGTGTTGTTTGTTCCTTATGCATTTTTATTGCTTCGCGCATTGAACATTTGTTTATTGTTTTAATTTTTATTATCTCTTTTGCTTGTAAGAATTTGGTACAGTCTTTAGAGGACGATGCGTGTTGTTGGTAGCAGTTGATGCAAAAAATGCGTTCGCAGTCAGATGGGGCATGGGGAGGGAGGGAACAATTTACACAAAGAGGGGAACGATTACAGCGCTTTGCTGTATGACCAAGAAGTTGGCAATTTTTGCATCGCATTGGCGAAGGAATATATTGACGTACCAAAAGCTTACACCAGGCAACGTCAATTTTATTTGGTAATTTGTAGAGGTTGAATGTTAGTAACAACACCCCCGAGGGGTGGGGTTTACCTTCAATAAACCTATTAAATTTATATACTGATACGACCCCTTGAGAGCTGAGCTCGTTTACTATCTCCTCCTCTGAAACGTTGTTTAGAAATGGAGCATATATCGTTCCTTTTACCTGGTTGAGGGACTCGTGTAGAGTGGCTGATATTGAACATATGCTGGGCAGTTCTTTTACTTTCAGGAATTTTTTTGCAATATCATTATTCTTGACAAGCAGGAGTAGTTTCCCATCTCGAAGGGTAGATATGGAGTGAACGTAATCACTAATTTGTTTAATGGCTCGATAAATGGCAAAGCAGGAATAGTAGGAAAGGGGTTTGGTTGAGTCAGTAGCTTCCATCACTACGAATTTTGGGTCGCCAACTTTTATATCTGGGAGTTCTGGAAAATCCATAACCGAAACACTTTTACCAGTTTTACGTTTTTTTTTACCAGGTCCTGTATCGAATATGGCGAAACGATTCGCCTCGATAATTTGAGGCCCAGGGGCCATTTTGCACGAGAAACACTAATGCACACTTTTTAATATGGTTCTGCGCGCGAACAGTAAAAGAAAACGTAAGAAAGAACTGACTAAACGTATATAAATGTCGGAAAAGAAGAAACAGAAAATGTAAAAAAACACTCGAAAAACACTCGAAATGCAAAGACACGTCTTGTCGGCGCGAGAGCTAGTCGATGACTGAGTCAAGGATATTCTGTGGCTTGTTTTTCTTCTCAGGTACAATAGCATTTGTCAAGGGCGTACTGGATAGTAGTATAACAGCTTTTCCCTTTTTTGGCACGTAAGATACCAACGCAAATTTTGATTCGAGAAAGCCAAAAATTGTTGACTGTTCTGCTCGTTTGCGGTCTGCTTTCATTTCATTTGGCACAAATGATTTGTTTTGACGAACAGTACCAAGAACAGAGAGCCCTTTTGACATCAAATGCCTAGCCAGATTCAATGAAATAAAAAAGTTGTCACAGATTATGGTTCTTCCGGTGTTTTGCCAAGGGTAAACCAGTCTTTGCACGATATTCTCTAATACATTAGTTGCACGACTGGAATTCGATTCCTTTCCTGTGTAAATCTCGCAGTTAAGAGGATAGAAAGACTTTGCATCGCATGCGAACCAGACTTTTACGCCATACTTTGCAGGCTTTGATGGTATGTTCTGCGTGAATCTAGTTCTTCCGCGATATGCAAATAGTTGTTCGTCAACTGTTATCTCTCCTGATAGCTGATAGTAGCGGCGAAGACTGTTGTTCATTAGAACCCATAATGCAGAAATTGGAGTAGCCTTATCGTTTGCTAGTCGAGAAGCTCTAGTACGCTCATTATAAAACCGAATGAATCGCAAAATTTCCTTGAACCGAGATTTCGGCATTAAGCACGGTAGTAACAAACTGCTTTTGTAGTCCACAATACATCAACATCTTCATCGTTAGACTTAATAACACCTGCCAAAAATAAGAGCCCAATGAATGCTCTCAATTCAACAATTGTCACTTTATTCCACTTTCTCTTCATCAATCTCACTCAGTAGATTTTCAATATGGTTTTGAAGCTCTCGTACCCTTGCCTGCATTTACAATTTTCTTTTATATCATCCATATAATGGAAAAGATACACTTCCCATTTAACGACTCGTTTCAGATGGTTTGAGGCATGTCCAGACATATTTATTGTTGTTTTTTCAAATATTGAAAATGCTTGAGAAGCAATGCAAAACCGATCACCACAATACAAAAATTGAATATAAATCACTGCAAAAAACAATTATTGCTATTGCGAAATACGCTGAAAAGTCAGTAACGCAAGCACAGCCTACTTATTCAAAAATCGCATTCAAAAAATTATAGTTGAGTGAAAGAGCGATGAGAATTTTCATACATTTTATATGGTGTCTACATTTGTAGACTAACGGCCAGGAGATGGTCAGTTTGAAAAGTAGGGTCTGGGGGTGCTATAAACTATTTTTTTTACTTGTTAGTGACCAAAGCTGCTTAGAATTGATTTTTAGGAAACTACTGAAAATTTCGGACAATGTTGATATGAAACATTTTTTTTACTCAACTTTTTCTGCAAAAATGCTACAAATGTAGACTACCGAGCACATAAAGGTTAAGGGCGTAAATCGAACTAAGCGAATAGTTTAAAATAATCAATTATTTTCTTCGTTGGAATTGTACAAATTTTAAATCTTTTTTCTTGTTTTATTTTCACACTATGAATTTTATTTATGACACTTAATAATTTTCAAAAAGAAAGCAAGCGATTCAAAAAATTTACAAAGAAGACAATTGGAAAACAAAACAAAAAAATTTATATGAAAAAGTCACTTTGAAATTTTCGCTCGTAAGTCAATTTAATATTTACATTTTCTGTTTGTTTTTTATTTACAAACCATCTTTATATTACAATAAATAATAGCGTCGTCCGCGTACATAGTGAGTTTAATGCCTTTAGTTTTAAGGCATATCTCAGTTATTTTATCAAAAGCTATAATAAAAAGCATCACCGATAGAGGCGAGCCTTGCGGTATACCATTTTTGAGAGGATGCAAACAAGAATGAACATTGTTTATGCGAACCTGAAATTTCCTTAGGATCATAAAAGCTTTTACTATTCTAAAAACTTTCGGACCTGTCTTCCAAGCTGCTAATTGGCTTAGCACAGCGTGAATTCCTATGCGATCAAAAGCTCTCTCGAAATCAGTGACCAGGATAGTGGCATGGTTTTTGGAAGAGAGAGTGTCAGATACATAGTGTTGAAGTTGAATAAGTGAATCCATTGTACTGTGCTGATGTTTGAAAGCCGTTTGGTTGTGATTTATAAAATTATTTTTTGTATCAAACCATGAAAGTCGCCTAGCAATAATTTTTTCGAAAATTTTACTTAAGCAGGATAGCAAGGAAATTGGTCTGTAAGACGTAGTTAGGTTCGATGGTTTATTTGGTTTAATAATTGAGATAATGGTGGCTATCCGCCAGTTTTGTGGGTATGAACCTTTGAGGAAAATTGTGTTGTACAGGCAGAGTAGTCTTTCTTTGGCTGCTGTAGGTAAGTTTGAGAGCATCGGGTAGGATACCCTATCAATGCCTGGTGTTTTGCCCTTAGCATTTTGTAATGCACATTCTAGTTCACGGAAGGTAATATCGCACTCTAGGCTTCTTGCTGATGCAGAGAGATTCGTTGGTGTATAGGTGGCAGATATCCAATGTTGTTTATCTGCGATATAATCTGCCGAGAAATTACTATCTTGCGAATATGTAGACCAAATATTGGCGAAGGTTGCTGCAATATCAGCTGAATTCGTCAGAATACTTTGATTTGAATTAATGAAGTTAATACGGTTGTAAGGGATTCCAGTCAAAAGTTTAATGTCGGACCATACCTTTTTGGTAGTTGACGCAGGAGAGATTTTAGCAGTGAATACTTCAAAACTTTTCCTTTTAGCCGTCTTTATAGCTTTTTTAAAGAGAGCATTTACTTTTTTATAATTGTTCAGATTATAATCAGACATTGATATCCTGAAAGTATTCCAGTATTCATTTTTTTTGTCACGCATATGGCCAAGATCTTTGTTCCACCAAATCGGAAAAACTTTTGAAGACTTGCGTTTGGTTTGAGGAATCGACTTATTTGCCGCAGAACGAATCAGTTTAGTGAATACCGATGTGGCTTGGTTGATGTTGTCGATTGGAGTGGTGGGTAAACTTTTTAAAATTTCACTTTGAAATGTATTCCAGTTTGCCCGTGAAATAATAAATTTTGGGAGATGCTTATATTTTTCAAAGTGGAAGTTTGTTTGAAGTGAGATCGATATAGGGAAGTGGTCACTACCTCTGAGAATAGAGGAAGCTTCCCAACTGATTCTGGGGGAGAGCTGGGGAGAGGATAGGGAAAGGTCGACGCACGTTAGGGAAGAGTGGGTAGAAAAATGTGTGGGGGCGCCATTGTTAAGAAGAATTAGGTTGCTGTCCAATAAGAAATTCTCAATGATTGCACCCCTTGTGTTTGATTTTCGGGAACCCCAAAGTGTATTCCACGCGTTGAAGTCCCCTGTCCACAAAACCGGAGGGGGTAGTTGGGAAAGTAAATCTTTCAAATCAGTTTCGTTAAAAACTTGCTGGGGTGGTATATACGTATTAATAATAGTAAAGCTAAAATTTAAGTTGATTTTAAGAACTATTGTTGATAGTGTGGAATTTAAATCGATAATTTCATGTGGTATGATTTTTTTATTAAAGTGCAAACTCCTTGCTTACTGCTTTGGATGTTATGTAAATTGGAAAAATAGCCGTTGTATTGTCTAGGACAGGGAATGTTGTTACTGGGAATAACTGAGATATGTGTTTCTTGAATACAAATAACGTCTGGATTTTGCTCTTTTATGAGTAATAAGAGTTCATCATAATTGTTGTTGTACCCGTTTATGTTCCACTGGATGATTTTAAGCGTCATTAATAAGACAGAGAGAACAAAAAAATATATATTTTGATTAACTGTATATAGGTAGTATGTTCAGATGTCGTTCGTATTAAATTTCATCTTCGGATGTAATTGACTCTTGAGTGTTGGAAAGTACTTGAGAAAGGGAAGGAAGGGGTTCGAAAGGTAGGGATTGGAATTGAAGAGACGGAGAGAATGGTGGGTTTGTTTGGTATGGTGAAGTAATTTGAGAGGATGGCTTGTATAGTGAAAGAGGTGGGCTATTATTAGTGGTGAGGTTAGTGGTGGAATCATTACAGGCAGAGAGCCTAGGTGGACTATCCAAGTTTATGGAGCGGCGAGAGAGGTTAGTTCCGTTTGTCCGAAGAGTCGTTGAGATGTTCTTTTCTAATGCTTGAGTGGATTCCGCTATGGGCGATTTGGAAATATTAGTTTGCTGTAAAGGAGAAATGTTTTTAGATTGAGTGCTATTTTTGGTGATTTTTGGTGAATTTGATCTTTGAATGTTGCTGAGAGAACTAATGTTGTTATTGTTTATGGTGGTGGAAGAGTCAACGTTAGTGTTTGTTGTTCCGATATTTTCGTTGGAATTGGACGCTATTGAAGCATATGTGTTATTGGATAGCAATGCTGGTGTTGTTTGTTCCTTATGCATTTTTATTGCTTCGCGCATTGAACATTTGTTTATTGTTTTAATTTTTATTATCTCTTTTGCTTGTAAGAATTTGGTACAGTCTTTAGAGGACGATGCGTGTTGTTGGTAGCAGTTGATGCAAAAAATGCGTTCGCAGTCAGATGGGGCATGGGGAGGAGGGAACAATTTACACAAAGAGGGAACGATTACAGCGCTTTGCTGTATGACCAAGAAGTTGGCAATTTTTGCATCGCATTGGCGAAGGAATATATTGACGTACCAAAAGCTTACACCAGGCAACGTCAATTTTATTTGGTAATTTGTAGAGGTTGAATGTTAGTAACAACACCCCCGAGGGGTGGGGTTTACCTTCAATAAACCTATTAAATTTATATACTGATACGACCCCTTGAGAGCTGAGCTCGTTTACTATCTCCTCCTCTGAAACGTTGTTTAGAAATGGAGCATATATCGTTCCTTTTACCTGGTTGAGGGACTCGTGTAGAGTGGCTGATATTGAACATATGCTGGGCAGTTCTTTTACTTTCAGGAATTTTTTTGCAATATCATTATTCTTGACAAGCAGGAGTAGTTTCCCATCTCGAAGGGTAGATATGGAGTGAACGTAATCACTAATTTGTTTAATGGCTCGATAAATGGCAAAGCAGGAATAGTAGGAAAGGGGTTTGGTTGAGTCAGTAGCTTCCATCACTACGAATTTTGGGTCGCCAACTTTTATATCTGGGAGTTCTGGAAAATCCATAACCGAAACACTTTTACCAGTTTTACGTTTTTTTTTACCAGGTCCTGTATCGAATATGGCGAAACGATTCGCCTCGATAATTTGAGGCCCAGGGGCCATTTTGCACGAGAAACACTAATGCACACTTTTTAATATGGTTCTGCGCGCGAACAGTAAAAGAAAACGTAAGAAAGAACTGACTAAACGTATATAAATGTCGGAAAAGAAGAAACAGAAAATGTAAAAAAACACTCGAAAAACACTCGAAATGCAAAGACACGTCTTGTCGGCGCGAGAGCTAGTCGATGACTGAGTCAAGGATATTCTGTGGCTTGTTTTTCTTCTCAGGTACAATAGCATTTGTCAAGGGCGTACTGGATAGTAGTATAACAGCTTTTCCCTTTTTTGGCACGTAAGATACCAACGCAAATTTTGATTCGAGAAAGCCAAAAATTGTTGACTGTTCTGCTCGTTTGCGGTCTGCTTTCATTTCATTTGGCACAAATGATTTGTTTTGACGAACAGTACCAAGAACAGAGAGCCCTTTTGACATCAAATGCCTAGCCAGATTCAATGAAATAAAAAAGTTGTCACAGATTATGGTTCTTCCGGTGTTTTGCCAAGGGTAAACCAGTCTTTGCACGATATTCTCTAATACATTAGTTGCACGACTGGAATTCGATTCCTTTCCTGTGTAAATCTCGCAGTTAAGAGGATAGAAAGACTTTGCATCGCATGCGAACCAGACTTTTACGCCATACTTTGCAGGCTTTGATGGTATGTTCTGCGTGAATCTAGTTCTTCCGCGATATGCAAATAGTTGTTCGTCAACTGTTATCTCTCCTGATAGCTGATAGTAGCGGCGAAGACTGTTGTTCATTAGAACCCATAATGCAGAAATTGGAGTAGCCTTATCGTTTGCTAGTCGAGAAGCTCTAGTACGCTCATTATAAAACCGAATGAATCGCAAAATTTCCTTGAACCGAGATTTCGGCATTAAGCACGGTAGTAACAAACTGCTTTTGTAGTCCACAATACATCAACATCTTCATCGTTAGACTTAATAACACCTGCCAAAAATAAGAGCCCAATGAATGCTCTCAATTCAACAATTGTCACTTTATTCCACTTTCTCTTCATCAATCTCACTCAGTAGATTTTCAATATGGTTTTGAAGCTCTCGTACCCTTGCCTGCATTTACAATTTTCTTTTATATCATCCATATAATGGAAAAGATACACTTCCCATTTAACGACTCGTTTCAGATGGTTTGAGGCATGTCCAGACATATTTATTGTTGTTTTTTCAAATATTGAAAATGCTTGAGAAGCAATGCAAAACCGATCACCACAATACAAAAATTGAATATAAATCACTGCAAAAAACAATTATTGCTATTGCGAAATACGCTGAAAAGTCAGTAACGCAAGCACAGCCTACTTATTCAAAAATCGCATTCAAAAAATTATAGTTGAGTGAAAGAGCGATGAGAATTTTCATACATTTTATATGGTGTCTACATTTGTAGACTAACGGCCAGGAGATGGTCAGTTTGAAAAGTAGGGTCTGGGGGGTGCTATAAACTATTTTTTTTACTTGTTAGTGACCAAAGCTGCTTAGAATTGATTTTTAGGAAACTACTGAAAATTTCGGACAATGTTGATATGAAACATTTTTTTTTACTCAACTTTTTCTGCAAAAATGCTACAAATGTAGACTACCGAGCACATAAAGGTTAAGGGCGTAAATCGAACTAAGCGAATAGTTTAAAATAATCAATTATTTTCTTCGTTGGAATTGTACAAATTTTAAATCTTTTTTTCTTGTTTTATTTTCACACTATGAATTTTATTTATGACACTTAATAATTTTCAAAAAGAAAGCAAGCGATTCAAAAAATTTACAAAGAAGACAATTGGAAAACAAAACAAAAAAATTTATATGAAAAAGTCACTTTGAAATTTTCGCTCGTAAGTCAATTTAATATTTACATTTTCTGTTTGTTTTTTATTTACAAACCATCTTTATATTACAATAAATAATAGCGTCGTCCGCGTACATAGTGAGTTTAATGCCTTTAGTTTTAAGGCATATCTCAGTTATTTTATCAAAAGCTATAATAAAAAGCATCACCGATAGAGGCGAGCCTTGCGGTATACCATTTTTGAGAGGATGCAAACAAGAATGAACATTGTTTATGCGAACCTGAAATTTCCTTAGGATCATAAAAGCTTTTACTATTCTAAAAACTTTCGGACCTGTCTTCCAAGCTGCTAATTGGCTTAGCACAGCGTGAATTCCTATGCGATCAAAAGCTCTCTCGAAATCAGTGACCAGGATAGTGGCATGGTTTTTGGAAGAGAGAGTGTCAGATACATAGTGTTGAAGTTGAATAAGTGAATCCATTGTACTGTGCTGATGTTTGAAAGCCGTTTGGTTGTGATTTATAAAATTATTTTTTGTATCAAACCATGAAAGTCGCCTAGCAATAATTTTTTCGAAAATTTTACTTAAGCAGGATAGCAAGGAAATTGGTCTGTAAGACGTAGTTAGGTTCGATGGTTTATTTGGTTTAATAATTGAGATAATGGTGGCTATCCGCCAGTTTTGTGGGTATGAACCTTTGAGGAAAATTGTGTTGTACAGGCAGAGTAGTCTTTCTTTGGCTGCTGTAGGTAAGTTTGAGAGCATCGGGTAGGATACCCTATCAATGCCTGGTGTTTTGCCCTTAGCATTTTGTAATGCACATTCTAGTTCACGGAAGGTAATATCGCACTCTAGGCTTCTTGCTGATGCAGAGAGATTCGTTGGTGTATAGGTGGCAGATATCCAATGTTGTTTATCTGCGATATAATCTGCCGAGAAATTACTATCTTGCGAATATGTAGACCAAATATTGGCGAAGGTTGCTGCAATATCAGCTGAATTCGTCAGAATACTTTGATTTGAATTAATGAAGTTAATACGGTTGTAAGGGATTCCAGTCAAAAGTTTAATGTCGGACCATACCTTTTTGGTAGTTGACGCAGGAGAGATTTTAGCAGTGAATACTTCAAAACTTTTCCTTTTAGCCGTCTTTATAGCTTTTTTAAAGAGAGCATTTACTTTTTTATAATTGTTCAGATTATAATCAGACATTGATATCCTGAAAGTATTCCAGTATTCATTTTTTTTGTCACGCATATGGCCAAGATCTTTGTTCCACCAAATCGGAAAAACTTTTGAAGACTTGCGTTTGGTTTGAGGAATCGACTTATTTGCCGCAGAACGAATCAGTTTAGTGAATACCGATGTGGCTTGGTTGATGTTGTCGATTGGAGTGGTGGGTAAACTTTTTAAAATTTCACTTTGAAATGTATTCCAGTTTGCCCGTGAAATAATAAATTTTGGGAGATGCTTATATTTTTCAAAGTGGAAGTTTGTTTGAAGTGAGATCGATATAGGGAAGTGGTCACTACCTCTGAGAATAGAGGAAGCTTCCCAACTGATTCTGGGGGAGAGCTGGGGAGAGGATAGGGAAAGGTCGACGCACGTTAGGGAAGAGTGGGTAGAAAAATGTGTGGGGGCGCCATTGTTAAGAAGAATTAGGTTGCTGTCCAATAAGAAATTCTCAATGATTGCACCCCTTGTGTTTGATTTTCGGGAACCCCAAAGTGTATTCCACGCGTTGAAGTCCCCTGTCCACAAAACCGGAGGGGGTAGTTGGGAAAGTAAATCTTTCAAATCAGTTTCGTTAAAAACTTGCTGGGGTGGTATATACGTATTAATAATAGTAAAGCTAAAATTTAAGTTGATTTTAAGAACTATTGTTGATAGTGTGGAATTTAAATCGATAATTTCATGTGGTATGATTTTTTTTATTAAAGTGCAAACTCCTTGCTTACTGCTTTGGATGTTATGTAAATTGGAAAAATAGCCGTTGTATTGTCTAGGACAGGGAATGTTGTTACTGGGAATAACTGAGATATGTGTTTCTTGAATACAAATAACGTCTGGATTTTGCTCTTTTATGAGTAATAAGAGTTCATCATAATTGTTGTTGTACCCGTTTATGTTCCACTGGATGATTTTAAGCGTCATTAATAAGACAGAGAGAACAAAAAAATATATATTTTGATTAACTGTATATAGGTAGTATGTTCAGATGTCGTTCGTATTAAATTTCATCTTCGGATGTAATTGACTCTTGAGTGTTGGAAAGTACTTGAGAAAGGGAAGGAAGGGGTTCGAAAGGTAGGGATTGGAATTGAAGAGACGGAGAGAATGGTGGGTTTGTTTGGTATGGTGAAGTAATTTGAGAGGATGGCTTGTATAGTGAAAGAGGTGGGCTATTATTAGTGGTGAGGTTAGTGGTGGAATCATTACAGGCAGAGAGCCTAGGTGGACTATCCAAGTTTATGGAGCGGCGAGAGAGGTTAGTTCCGTTTGTCCGAAGAGTCGTTGAGATGTTCTTTTCTAATGCTTGAGTGGATTCCGCTATGGGCGATTTGGAAATATTAGTTTGCTGTAAAGGAGAAATGTTTTTAGATTGAGTGCTATTTTTGGTGATTTTTGGTGAATTTGATCTTTGAATGTTGCTGAGAGAACTAATGTTGTTATTGTTTATGGTGGTGGAAGAGTCAACGTTAGTGTTTGTTGTTCCGATATTTTCGTTGGAATTGGACGCTATTGAAGCATATGTGTTATTGGATAGCAATGCTGGTGTTGTTTGTTCCTTATGCATTTTTATTGCTTCG
Source organism: Bactrocera zonata (assembly GCA_037783105.1). Taxonomy (NCBI): domain Eukaryota; kingdom Metazoa; phylum Arthropoda; class Insecta; order Diptera; family Tephritidae; genus Bactrocera; species Bactrocera zonata. The sequence goes on along the minus strand of JBAWJQ010001406.1, from coordinate 22,706 downwards.
CGCATTGAACATTTGTTTATTGTTTTAATTTTTATTATCTCTTTTGCTTGTAAGAATTTGGTACAGTCTTTAGAGGACGATGCGTGTTGTTGGTAGCAGTTGATGCAAAAAATGCGTTCGCAGTCAGATGGGGCATGGGGAGGGAGGGAACAATTTACACAAAGAGGGGAACGATTACAGCGCTTTGCTGTATGACCAAGAAGTTGGCAATTTTTGCATCGCATTGGCGAAGGAATATATTGACGTACCAAAAGCTTACACCAGGCAACGTCAATTTTATTTGGTAATTTGTAGAGGTTGAATGTTAGTAACAACACCCCCGAGGGGTGGGGTTTACCTTCAATAAACCTATTAAATTTATATACTGATACGACCCCTTGAGAGCTGAGCTCGTTTACTATCTCCTCCTCTGAAACGTTGTTTAGAAATGGAGCATATATCGTTCCTTTTACCTGGTTGAGGGACTCGTGTAGAGTGGCTGATATTGAACATATGCTGGGCAGTTCTTTTACTTTCAGGAATTTTTTTGCAATATCATTATTCTTGACAAGCAGGAGTAGTTTCCCATCTCGAAGGGTAGATATGGAGTGAACGTAATCACTAATTTGTTTAATGGCTCGATAAATGGCAAAGCAGGAATAGTAGGAAAGGGGTTTGGTTGAGTCAGTAGCTTCCATCACTACGAATTTTGGGTCGCCAACTTTTATATCTGGGAGTTCTGGAAAATCCATAACCGAAACACTTTTACCAGTTTTACGTTTTTTTTTACCAGGTCCTGTATCGAATATGGCGAAACGATTCGCCTCGATAATTTGAGGCCCAGGGGCCATTTTGCACGAGAAACACTAATGCACACTTTTTAATATGGTTCTGCGCGCGAACAGTAAAAGAAAACGTAAGAAAGAACTGACTAAACGTATATAAATGTCGGAAAAGAAGAAACAGAAAATGTAAAAAAACACTCGAAAAACACTCGAAATGCAAAGACACGTCTTGTCGGCGCGAGAGCTAGTCGATGACTGAGTCAAGGATATTCTGTGGCTTGTTTTTCTTCTCAGGTACAATAGCATTTGTCAAGGGCGTACTGGATAGTAGTATAACAGCTTTTCCCTTTTTTGGCACGTAAGATACCAACGCAAATTTTGATTCGAGAAAGCCAAAAATTGTTGACTGTTCTGCTCGTTTGCGGTCTGCTTTCATTTCATTTGGCACAAATGATTTGTTTTGACGAACAGTACCAAGAACAGAGAGCCCTTTTGACATCAAATGCCTAGCCAGATTCAATGAAATAAAAAAGTTGTCACAGATTATGGTTCTTCCGGTGTTTTGCCAAGGGTAAACCAGTCTTTGCACGATATTCTCTAATACATTAGTTGCACGACTGGAATTCGATTCCTTTCCTGTGTAAATCTCGCAGTTAAGAGGATAGAAAGACTTTGCATCGCATGCGAACCAGACTTTTACGCCATACTTTGCAGGCTTTGATGGTATGTTCTGCGTGAATCTAGTTCTTCCGCGATATGCAAATAGTTGTTCGTCAACTGTTATCTCTCCTGATAGCTGATAGTAGCGGCGAAGACTGTTGTTCATTAGAACCCATAATGCAGAAATTGGAGTAGCCTTATCGTTTGCTAGTCGAGAAGCTCTAGTACGCTCATTATAAAACCGAATGAATCGCAAAATTTCCTTGAACCGAGATTTCGGCATTAAGCACGGTAGTAACAAACTGCTTTTGTAGTCCACAATACATCAACATCTTCATCGTTAGACTTAATAACACCTGCCAAAAATAAGAGCCCAATGAATGCTCTCAATTCAACAATTGTCACTTTATTCCACTTTCTCTTCATCAATCTCACTCAGTAGATTTTCAATATGGTTTTGAAGCTCTCGTACCCTTGCCTGCATTTACAATTTTCTTTTATATCATCCATATAATGGAAAAGATACACTTCCCATTTAACGACTCGTTTCAGATGGTTTGAGGCATGTCCAGACATATTTATTGTTGTTTTTTCAAATATTGAAAATGCTTGAGAAGCAATGCAAAACCGATCACCACAATACAAAAATTGAATATAAATCACTGCAAAAAACAATTATTGCTATTGCGAAATACGCTGAAAAGTCAGTAACGCAAGCACAGCCTACTTATTCAAAAATCGCATTCAAAAAATTATAGTTGAGTGAAAGAGCGATGAGAATTTTCATACATTTTATATGGTGTCTACATTTGTAGACTAACGGCCAGGAGATGGTCAGTTTGAAAAGTAGGGTCTGGGGGGTGCTATAAACTATTTTTTTTACTTGTTAGTGACCAAAGCTGCTTAGAATTGATTTTTAGGAAGCTACTGAAAATTTCGGACAATGTTGATATGAAACATTTTTTTTTTACTCAACTTTTTCTGCAAAAATGCTACAAATGTAGACTACCGAGCACATAAAGGTTAAGGGCGTAAATCGAACTAAGCGAATAGTTTAAAATAATCAATTATTTTCTTCGTTGGAATTGTACAAATTTTAAATCTTTTTTCTTGTTTTATTTTCACACTATGAATTTTATTTATGACACTTAATAATTTTCAAAAAGAAAGCAAGCGATTCAAAAAATTTACAAAGAAGACAATTGGAAAACAAAACAAAAAAATTTATATGAAAAAGTCACTTTGAAATTTTCGCTCGTAAGTCAATTTAATATTTACATTTTCTGTTTGTTTTTTATTTACAAACCATCTTCATTGGATTCCCTTTAAAGTAGACGTTGGGAATAAACCTACATTGTTTAAACAACAGTGAGTACTTGTAATTTAATATGAACTTTTATATTATACAATAGAAAAACGCTCAAATTGATTCTACGCTTTAGTTAGACAACGTTTGTATGGGAAAAAGGGCTGTTTTTCTCGCCGTAAAAACCATCTTTGAACTCCTACGAACATTAAAAAAAAAGGACTGGCCAAATTGGTCCAGGCGTTGTTGAGTTATGCGCTTAGCAAGGCATTTTGCGATTCATTTGTATACATATGTACATATATACATACATAAGAAGTGAGGTTTTCTTTAATGTTTTTATTATTGTTATTTTTTGTTTTTCTTTGAAGAAATGAAGATTTCAAATGATTCTCACATGAATTTTGAACAAATGCTTATGATTTAAAATATAATTTTTGTATTTATGATTTGTATAAAATTTTAACATAAATATATAAAAAGTATCCTATGTCCTTACCCTGGTTCTAAGCTACCTCTCCACGAATTTTCAGCCAAATCAGTTCAACCGTTCTTAACTAACACGACTTTCTTTTATATTTGTAGATATTTGAGAAATACAACAAAATGCGTTTAATACTGATTGCATGTGGCACGTTCAGTCCACCAACGTTGATGCACTTGCGTATGTTTGGTGAGTCAACTTGACTGCATAACAGTAAAAGAGGTGCGATAACATTTCATTAACCCAATAGAGATTGCGAGAAATCACCTAATGGAGCGTGGTGCCTCTGAGGTAATCGGTGGCATAATGTCACCAGTACATGATGCGCAACGGAAGCCAGGTTTAGTGGCAGGCACACACAGATTGGCCATGCTGAGATTGGCGCTGCGCACTTCTAATTGGATACGAGTGAGTTGATTTGGGACAGACACGTGTGTTAATGGCAGTGTTGTAATGCAATTCAATTTCTAATGCAAATTTAGGTCTCCGATTGGGAGTTGCAACAGCCGCAATGGACACCAACGGTGGAAGTGCTGCAATATCACAAGGACTGCATAAATAATGTGATGAAAGAGAAAGTGGAAGGCAGGAGAGATTCAGTACTGCCGGAATGGCTCCCAGCAGAAGTTACCCAGCGGGAGGATGAAGTTCATGTGCGATTTTTGGCAGGCGCGGATTTGTTGGCGACATTTGCCGATCCGCAGTTGTGGACCAACGAGGAGGTGCATATAAGACTTTATATTTTTTATTTTTAGTTATGGTAACTATCCATTTTTACAGGTTGAAACAATGTGCAGTTATGGTTTGGTGGTCATTTCCCGTTTTGGCTCAAACCCTGAAAAGTTTATTTTTGAATCAGACGTTCTCTCAAAGTATTCTGTAAGTACTTTTACTTAAATTTTTGTAAATTATATCTTAAGGTTCATTTCTTGTCTTTTTAGCGCAATATTGAGTTGGTCACAAATTGGTCCACAAATAATTTGAGCTCCACTCTGGTGCGTCGTTTACTGAAACGTGGTCAGTCCGTGAAGTATTTGCTTGATGACGACGTTATCGAATATATAAAGAAATTTAATTTATACAACTGTTAAACCAGATCAGTGCCGTTATCTTTCTTTTCTTTGTCCCTTTAGACTCTTAGTGGGCATGTGTTTGAGTTTCGGCAACAGCAAAAAGTCTTCGGCAGTCCAATTTATGAAATAAAGTTGTGATCACGTAATATTCTCTTCGTAAAATCTAGGAATCTTGACTGCAGGCCCCTTTGAAGCAGTTTTGAATTAAGCCACAAGAGAAGTATAAGAGATCCATAAGAGTTTTTAATTCAATGGTGACTTTTTTTTCCTGAACAGTGTAGTGAGTTTGCCGAAAGTAGTACAAACACGTATATTCTTTTCTAATACTTAGTCTTGCGCTCACGTTCGTGTATCCTGGAGAACTTTACAAAAGATATGCCGATCTTTGATTACAAAAGACAGATTGGGATTTTCCGTGGATATTCAGCATACATCTATGTTGGCAACCCTTGCCCATATACATATAAGTATTGTAATATTCAATTTCTATGTTTATTTTACAGTTGAATGTTTCATTTTCATTTCTCTTTAAATTGTCGCGAACTTCATATTATATACATTATTCCAACTGTAAAGCTTCTGCTTACTTGTTTGTGCAATTTGTATATTTGCCATTTCCCCTTCTTCGCATAAGCATAAGCAGGTAGGCGCAAGCTCTAATTAGTTTGGGCTTACATATACTATACACTTGTTGTTTGTAAGCTGCAGTATGTTTTCCCTCTATCCTAGCTGTGCTGATCTGCACGGTAAATGCAAGTGCCTTTGTGCATATATGCCAGTGCATATCGTGTTTCAGTTTATTCATCGATCAGCCAGGAAAGTGGAAGGACATACTGCGGTAAGTAATAATCAATAATGTAATTATTTATAAATGTATATTGCCTTACAAATTATTATTTAGAAGTAAACCATTTGGAACCATTTTGAACTATTTGAACATTGCTCCATTTGAAGCCGTTCGGAAGCAAACCAAATGCGTTAAACTCGCCCCACTTGATCGATGACATATCTTTATTTCGCATTCCAATTGTTTGCCTATTTGGTTTGTGAATTTTAAAGATTCAATGGGTAAATCACCTCGCCGCCAAACTTCAGTTAATTCGCCAAATATGGATACCGGTGCTTCTACGTCATCAGCATCAAAACCCAGCCAGGGTAGCAGTGCATCAGCCGTCGTCAATGTAGCCAGTGATTTACCAGCCGCGCCTGCAGCCACCGGAGCCACCACTCGATCATCATTAGCCGCTGCCTTTGCTCGTCAGGAAAATGTTATTGCGGCTCTACAAAAACGAATCGTCATGCTTGAGATCAGTTTATCGGCCTCTCAAACCCAGTCACGTGGTGAAGCGCTCAACGTGGGTACATCCAACAACAATGTTGCCGCCGAAGTTCCGTCGACGATGGCAACACAATTGCCAGCTATTGCCAACTGTACAGTTCCGTTGTCGCAACCTACCGATATCCGTTATACGCCGCCGTTATTTGCAGCAAGTACCGCTGCTGCAAACCACATGTACAGTTCAACTATTTTTACGCCTTCGATCCATTCTAATTCGACGACAATGCCTACGTTTGTTAATACAAGTGCAACATCTACACAGTCATCGAGTTTGCCGAGAAAATTGCAGGAATTGCCCGATTTCTGTGGAAAGCCGGAAGATTGGCCAATATTTTATACGGCTTACATAGAGTCAACTGCAATTTATGGATATAGCAATTATGAGAACAATCAGCGTTTGTTAAAGTGCCTGAAAGGTTACGCACGTGAAGCGGTCAAGTCACTGCTAATCCTCCCGGACAATGTTGGTAATATAATTGATTTATTAAAGTTTAGATTTGGGCGCCCTGAGCAGTTGATCCGCAGCCAGCTGTGTCAGGTGAAGGAAATCGCACCTATTTCGGAAAATGCCATGCTGAAAATAATACCGTTTGCAACAAAGGTATGTAATATTTGTGTATTTTTACAATCTGCTCATGGTGGTGAATTGCATTTGTCAAATCCTACGTTGCTCGATGAACTTGTATCAAAATTGCCTTTGAGCAAACGTGTCGAATGGGCCAGCTTCGCAGCGCTTATGCAGCCTCATGCAACAGTGAAACATTTTAGTGATTGGCTATCAAAATTAGCTAATATAATTTGTACGGTTTGTGAAGACCCTTATAAGGATTCGAAGTGCCGCATGGTTCTACATACAGTTGAGCCACAACGATCAGTGAGATGTCCAATTTGTCAGGAGCAACACAAGGTAGCAGAGTGTGCGCGTTTTGTAGAATATTCAGTGCCAAGAAGATGGGCAGAGGTGAAACGACGTCGTTTGTGTTTTGCGTGTCTCAATATAGGCCACTGTGCAAGCAATTGCCATCGACGCAGGTTATGTTCAATTGATGGTTGCCGGAGAGTGCATCATAAACTCTTACATGAAGTCGCGGAGAACATTTCCAATTCGTCAGGACAGTCAACTCCAACTTTCTCCGCTGCGAATATACAAGGTAATCGTAAGCCTACATCACCAAATCGTTCACTCAACAGCCAGCAGACATCACTGGAAGCAAGATCAGCAGTTCTGAGTTGCAGTTCCACTGAAAGCAAGCTCCTCTTCCGTATTTTACCGGTCACCGTATACGGAAATCACAGACGTGTTGAAACATACGCACTGCTGGACGAAGGTTCATCCATCACGATGATTGACAGTGCCCTTGTTCGGGAACTGGAAATGCATGGAAGTGAACAATCTTTAAATATACAGTGGTTCGGAGGACGTGCAGCGCAGGAATCAACGTTTGTAGTGGACTTATTCATCAGTGGCGCCGGTATGCAGAAACAGCACAAACTCCGTAACGTGTATGCTGTGTCGAACCTACAACTTCCTGTACAGAGTTTAAGCAGAGACGATTTAGGTCATGAATATAGACACGTAAGCCAACTACCGGTACAACCTTACGCCGAAGTCAGGCCCAAGCTGTTAATTGGCCTTGACCATTGTCATTTGGGATTACCATCGACGACTGTGAGGGTAAAGGAGCACGGACCATTCATTGCTAATACAGAGTTGGGTTGGGTTGTATTCGGCCCCACATCTTCTACACAACCGTCCCCAGTAGCGTGTTTATGCGTGAATAGTCAAGCCGATCAGAGACTTCACAATATGGTATCTAACTTTTTCGAAATTGAGAGTTTTGGTGTTAGAGCTGCACCGCCGATAGAGAGTGAGGAGGACATCCGTGCCAGAGATGTCTTGAAGTCTACCACATGCCGCGTAGACGGACGTTTTAAAACGGGTCTTATATGGAAAAGTGACAAAGTTAATTTACCTGATAGCTACAATATGGCGTTGAAACGATTAATCAGTGTAGAGCGAAAGATGAGTCGTGATGCAGATTTTGCCGCCGAATACAAGAACATCATGGACTCTTACGTCACAAAGAAGTACGCACGAAAACTGCCGCCAGCAGAAGCTGCTGTGTGTACACCTACAACTTGGTATTTGCCACACTTTGCCGTTGCTAATCCCAACAAACCCGGAAAGCTACGTATGGTTTTTGACGCCGCTGCTGAGGTAAGTGGAATCTCCCTCAACTCACAGCTCTTGAAGGGTCCACAAGAATATCGCCCATTGCCGTCGATATTATTTCGTTTTCGTGAGGGCGCAGTTGCTGTATGTGGAGACACCAAGGAAATGTTCCACCAAGTCCTTATACAAGAAGATGACAGATGTGCACAGCGGTTTCTTTGGCGTGATGGTGATGCTACGCAACTGCCGGATGTTTACGAAATGTGCGTGATGACGTTTGGTGCTGCTTGTTCACCATGTGCTGCAAATTATGTAAAAAAAGTTAACGCGCTGGATCACCAAGATGGACACGCAACCACGACCCGCGCAGTAAAAGCAATATTGGACCACCATTATGTCGATGACTTCGTTGATAGCTTCAGTTCGGAAGTGGAAGCGATTTCCGTGTCAGAACAGATCCGAGCGATTCATATGGATGCTGGGTTTGAGCTTCGCAATTTCGCATCCAATTCTTCGAAGGTGTTAGCCGCGCTTGGTGGTACTGATGTTACACGATCGATTGGTAAGAAAGAAGGTTTCGTTGGTGAGAAGGTACTAGGCTTGTTTTGGCAGCCATTATCAGATTGTTTCGGCTTCAAACTGAAATTTCATAACGTTTCTGAAGCGGTGATAAATGGGGAGAGACGCCCTACTAAAAGAGAACTTCTGAGTATCGTCATGTCGATTTTTGACCCTCTAGGGTTTCTGAGCAATTTCGTCATTGGGGCCAAGTTACTTATGCGTGAGCTTTGGAAACACGATGTCCACTGGAACGACCCATTGCCAAACGACGTAAACGCTGCTTGGACGAAGTGGCGTAAACAACTACCCGAGATTGTCAAGTATGCCATACCTCGCTACTATTTCAGAAATGGTGTACCTCAGGTACTTCAACTTCACATATTTGTTGATGCTAGCGAGGATGCCTTCGCCGCCGTTGCTTATATTCGATCTCAATCTTTATCTGGTAAATTTGATGTTGCATTCGTTTGTGCCAAGACAAAATGTGCGCCAATGAAAACCCTTACTGTGCCACGCCTCGAACTTCAGGCAGCGGTTTTGGGCACTCGTCTTATGCAGTGTATCCGCGACGAACATTCTCTAAACATCAAAGATTGTAACCTTTGGAGTGACTCAAAAACGGTCATCAAATGGATACAGAGTGAAAATCGTCGTTACAAGCCTTTCGTTCAGCATAGGATAGCAGAGATATTGGCTTCTACAAGCATATCAAATTGGAGATGGATACCCACTAAGCACAATGTAGCCGATGAAGCGACGCGAGCAAATGATTGTATCAATTTTAATCCAACAGCACGTTGGCCACGGGGGCCTCCGTTCTTACGCCAGAACGAGCAAGCCTGGCCATCTGAAGACATAACAGTTTCTGGAAATGATGAACCTGATGAAGAGCTCCGGCCCAAATTCGCTTTAGTCATCGTGAGTTGTAATTTTATTGATTTTAACAGATTTTCTTTCTTTCAAAGATTGGTAAGAACCGTTGCCTGGGTATTACGCTTTGTCAACCATTGCCGTCGTCGTACACAGCCAAATCAATGTTATGGTTTAACAGCCCAAGAAGTAGACAGTGCTAAACGCCTTTTATGCCGCATAGTACAACGCGAAGTGTATGCAGCCGAGTTCCAGTCCATTGAAAATGATCACGACATTGCCCACGACAGTACACTGTTACAACTTTCGCCATATATAGACAAAGAAGGTGTTCTTCGAGTACAGGGACGCATTGACGCCGCCAGCTGGCTCCCAATCAGCACACGACGTCCTATTATTCTACCGCCTGATCATGCCTTCACAAAATTATTGGTGTTACATCACCATAGCGCCATGTACCACCAAAATATAGAAGCTACTATTGGTGAGATCCGCCGTAATTATTGGGTGCCACGACTAAGAAGTGTGTTGCGCAACGTCATTGCAAGTTGCAATGTATGCCGTTTGAATAAAGCTACCCCGTCAGCGCCTTGGATGGGACCGCTTCCGTCGGACAGAGTTACTCCTTACGTACGCCCGTTTAGCTACACTGGCCTTGATTACTTTATCCCAGTCACTGTGACTGTTCGACGCAGTACCGAGAAGAGATGGGTTGCGCTCTTTACGTGCCTTACAGTGAGAGCTGTGCACCTAGAACTGGCTCACGATTTGAGTACTGACTCCTGTATTATTGCTTTACGTAATTTTGTGAATAGACGTGGTGCGCCCATAAGGATAAGGTCTGACAATGGAAAGAATTTCGTTGGCGCCGACCGAGAAGCAAAACGATTTGCAGAAGTGTTTGACTGCGGTCGCTTACAAAGTGACTTATCACAGAAAAACATCCAGTGGGTGTTTAATTCCCCATTTAACCCTTCGGAAGGTGACGCGTGGGAGAGAATGGTACAGTGCGTCAAGCGAGTTCTACGTCACACTTTAAAAGAAGTTTCACCAAGAGAGCATACTCTGATTAGTTTCCTGATTGAAGCTGAGAACGTCGTTAACTCTCGCCCACTGACGCATCTGCCTATCACTGCCGATCAAGAACAGCCTCTGACTCCTAACGATTTCATTCTGGGAGCAGACAACACGCCCGAGACTCCTATAGCAGACACTGACTTGGGAAATACTTGTATGCTACGCAAGCAGTGGCGCATCGCGCGTCAATTGAGGGATCATTTTTGGAAGGGGTGGATTACTGAATATCTACCTACATTGACTCGCCGTGTGAAATGGTGCCGTAGAACGAAGCCACTGAAAGAAGGGGACTTGGTGTTTATATGCGATCCTAACGTTCCACGACGAGAATGGTGCCGCTGTAGAGTGGAGAAAGTATACCCTGGAACTGATGGCGAAGTACGACGAGCAGACATACGAACTTCCACGGGAGTTAAACAGAGAGCAGTCTCAAAACTAGCCGTTCTGGACATTGATGGTGGTGAATCTGGTTGATTCACGGGGGTGGGGATGTTGGCAACCCTTGCCCATATACATATAAGTATTGTAATATTCAATTTCTATGTTTATTTTACAGTTGAATGTTTCATTTTCATTTCTCTTTAAATTGTCGCGAACTTCATATTATATACATTATTCCAACTGTAAAGCTTCTGCTTACTTGTTTGTGCAATTTGTATATTTGCCATTTCCCCTTCTTCGCATAAGCATAAGCAGGTAGGCGCAAGCTCTAATTAGTTTGGGCTTACATATACTATACACTTGTTGTTTGTAAGCTGCAGTATGTTTTCCCTCTATCCTAGCTGTGCTGATCTGCACGGTAAATGCAAGTGCCTTTGTGCATATATGCCAGTGCATATCGTGTTTCAGTTTATTCATCGATCAGCCAGGAAAGTGGAAGGACATACTGCGGTAAGTAATAATCAATAATGTAATTATTTATAAATGTATATTGCCTTACAAATTATTATTTAGAAATAAACCATTTGGAACCATTTTGAACTATTTGAACATTGCTCCATTTGAAGCCGTTCGGAAGCAAACCAAATGCGTTAAACTCGCCCCACTTGATCGATGACAATCTATCAAGAGAGGAATTGCTGCAGGAGTTTTGAGTTCGTTTGTTTGTTTTGAATTTGCGCTTAATTGTAAAGTGATTTTTGGAGGCAACGTCGTGATTGTGCTTGGCCAACGATCTCAACCGAGTAGTGCATGGGTCAGCTGATTCAAGCCAATCGATGGAGGAATTTCGTTAGAAAACTGCTCAACATTTTCCTATGGTCAGAGTTCATTTTGCTCGAAGGATATTTACATCACTTAAAACTCGTCAAAAGATATTTCTATTCAAATCGATTTAACGCTGACTTTGAATTTCACTTTTTCAGCCTTTTCGTTGCATTAGCTAGACCGAGTGGGTTGTTGTCAATATATAAGATCTAAAAGCAGGCTATTTCCAGCGCAAAAAAGTATTTGGTTTTAGCTGTTCTGCGACACTTAAAGTTATCTCTGACTACGAAATCAAATCGCTATCTACTGGCGTGTAGAGGACGGCTGAATAGTCTATAGGAATGTAACCAAGTGCATAATATCTGGTTGCCTGGTATGGCCGGGAATGAACTATTCCGCTGCGCAGCATCCACTAACATGAAAAGACCTGAACCCTTCATCGCGGTTGGTTCTCATGCCACAAAGAATCTTCACAAGGAAGACGGATATGTAGGTATTGGTAACAACTTCAAGACATTTGCCATGCCAAGTTAATAATGGGGGTTACAACCTCAGCAGGTTTAAATATGTAATCAACTTTCCTAGGGGGCAATTTCAGGCTACCTGTCGCATTCCATACTGGTCACTGTAAGGTCAAGAAGCACTTATATGATAACGACAGGAAGCCGGAAACTCCAAAAAAACTGCTAATTGACTGCATAGAAGTCTCCAGTTGCAGTATAAGCACCTCAGAATAAACACCCTTGGATCCATATTTCCTAAAATGAAGCATATCGCCTTACTACGATCTAACAGTTCATTGCAATTTATCAATGAGTTGAGGCTAGGTGGGTCGTTGTGATTTAGGAGAGGGCACAATAGACCTTAGATGCGATCCTCATCTATTTATTTTATCACTTATCTACCTGTTCTAAGCATTAATATCCGTGCCGAGTTTTCATATTTCGCCAAGCAGTTCTCGAAATAGAGGTAACTTTTAGAAGGTTGTTAAATTTTTAAAGAAAATATTTAGGTTATGCGTCAAAATATTAACGTTTTTTGTGCGCTTTATGTCATCTCGGGATTCCAAGGTCTTCAAACCAGCTTTAGAAATATGCATTAAAAGTTAATTTTAAAATTTTCTGTAGTTTTCTGTTCAATTATTTGAAAAATGATGGTACCACCTCTTTAAAAGTCAGCTAAAAAAGTCACATCTAAAGCACTAATAGCCTTCTCGCACAGAAGTTAAGTGATCAATTAATCGGCCTTAGCTCGATTAAAGCGCGAATTTAGATCGATTTACCATAAAAATTAAAAATTTTATTTTGTTAATTGATTCATAATCGAATTTAAATCGAGTTGAAACTGAAATGCTATTCTGCGGGTTGTTGTCCATACTTTAAATTGAGTTTTGTTTTACACTGCTAGTTGTTGTCTAGGCTGCATACTTGGTTGTGTGCATTGATAAACTATCAATCAGATGATGAATTTTAATTAATAGGGAATATACAAAATTAAGAATACAAGCAAGTCTAACAGCTGATCGTTTATCGACTAGCTGGCTGTGCGAAAAGCAACAACTGGTTTCTCAATTATAATCTTAATGTACTAAACTAATTTGGCTGTGCGAAAAGGCGATAACTTTGGGCCGTCCGAAATTTAGTTACTCATTCGATTGAGTAGTTAATCCCTTGAAATACATTTCCCTATTTATAAGATCATCGCTGTGCGCTGCTGTTGTATGTTTATCCTTGACTCGTAAAGGCTTGCAGTCAAGAGCGGCCAGCAGTAAATACCTACAGACGAGTGTATTGCTGTTGTGGGACTGTCTGTTGCTGGCGTTGATATTTATGTGCTCGGAAGTGGACGCTGTTCATTTATTTAACACACGCACACACATATACATATATGAACTGATCTGGTGTAAATGCCCGCCAGTGCAGTTATGTGCCTTTGTCGACTCCCGCTACAAAGCGCATCCGCATGCGAGGATTTTGCATAAGTCATAAATATTTACTCTCTCGCATGCATATGCAAATGAAAAAGGTAAATTACAGACATGTGAATGCAAAAATACGTGTGAATATTTATTAACGGCATGCAGAATTATAGTGACGGCAACAATTTTTTAATCAGGCGACAGCTGCAAGCTGTTTTCATTTAACCATTATTCAATGTCGTTTCATTTAAATAACAGGGTGACGCACTTCGTACACCGCTTTAACGGTTATGTTCGTGGAATTGGCACTTTAATTGACGTGGCTTTCAAAGAAGATATTGCGCGGCGCAAAAAACGGACTTTTCATTATATTAATATATGCGCGCCCACTTAAAAGGCAATGAAGTCGCCAACGTTATATGCCGCTCCTTTACCTACATACACTCAAGTAAATAAAAAATGCAGCTTTTTTATATGAAAAAAAGCTGTTATGTGTGGCCTCTATGCATCAGCTATGGTTTGCAGCATTGACGTCAGCAGCAGCAGCAGCATAATAGCGCTGGCAGTTGCAACATCCGTCATTCCCAATTTGCATACCGTTATACTAGCAGTGGGCATAAATTCTATGGAACTCTGTTGGCGACTCAACGCGACTCAGCAGCATGTCTTAATTAATTAACGAACGAGTGCGCGTTCCACACGACATCTGATTTGACAAACTTGCAACATGTTGCTACAGCATGTATGGGTTTTCATAGAGTACATAGGTATCATAAGAGTACATACTCTTATGTGTTGCTGTCAGCTGTCAGCGAAAAGGATGAAGCCTTCAAAATACGTTGATAAAGTTGCAAAATCCAATTTGAGCGCAAAATATTATATATATTGATAGGGTTTGTTTTTTATATATTTATTGTATAATAGGGGGAAGCATTAAAAGCCGCGATCTCTATTTCGCTAAACCTTACTTACTCCCAACGCATGTCGCTTCCAAGGGACCACTGGGTTAGGTATTACTTAATGGGAGAGAAAAAGACATTTAAGTATCATATATTGTATAGTGACTGACTGACTCCTAATCTATAGAAAGTTTCTTAGTTTTGTTATAATTGGAGCTGGCTCTTCGTTGACAGCTTTCCATTCAACAGAGAACTGAAACATATGTATGTGTTGTCGAATTTTCCACCTTTACAATAACGCTGTGTGTAGATTTTAGTTTTTTCCCTTAGGTTTGAAAAAGTCTTCTATGGACTTTATACACGTCGGACAATACGTACTAACGTCATGATTAATTTGGAACATATTAGGTTCGGTGGAAATTCAGATGCCATGTGGTCTGTATATCCACGAGTGATTGTCTGGGAACAGTCTGTGGCTTCATTGTCGTTTGGATGACGATTCTCATCGCTGTTGCCACATTGTAAGGCTCTTGGTTCTCTCTGTTTTTCTTCTGCCTTGTAGATGGCTCTTATAGCTGGTATATTCGCGCGATATCAGTAGGCGGCGTGTTGTGTAGTAGTTAGTTCTGCAGCATGGTTTCATTGATCGATCAATTTGTATGGAAACTACATTTACGCTATACTGACTCAATGAGGCAGTACTTTTTTGGAGTATTTTTGACAACTGTTACTTGGTTTATTTCATAATAAACAGACTTATTTCCGGCAATCATGGATTTGTTTTATACCACACTTTCTCCAGTGCATAAGCCAAGATAAGAGAGATAAAAAATGCCAAACGGTGTGCTGAAGACGCTACTGTTGCTATAAAGCAGCGTATCGAAAAAGAACCGAATGAGTGTATACAATTCGTCAGTACAAAATCCAACTCGCACAAGAATTGAAGCCGAACGCCCATCAAGCACGTCGCACATACGATGAATGGGCCCAATATGAGATGGCCATTGGGATTTCTATAAGAAAATTTTACTCAGCAATAAAGTTCACCTTTAGTTTGAATAGGTACGTTAGTATACCAAACTATCGTATTTGTTGAGGCGCCGTTGCATTCTTAAAAAATCAATATTTACTATGCTCTATGGACAGACGAAATCACTGGTTCATTTTCTTCAAAAACGAAGCGTGTCGTAATGCTACAGTCGTACCTGAATTGGAGGTTGTTTGTGTGGAGGACTTTTGGTTTCAACAAGACGTCGCTACATGCCATGCCACCAAGAAGAAATTAATATATTGAAGGAAACTTTTGATGAGCATTATTTAGCGTCTTCAGCCTATGGCGTGTCATCACAGGTGGTACGATTTAACATTGATTTTATGAAGCCGCTTGCCTTCGCAGATAAGTCCGAAACGATTGTTGCCTTGGAAGAGAATATTCGGCCCGTATGAAAAAAGTGTTCGAAAGTTAGGCCACATGCCGCAGTGGTCACTTGTCTGAAATCATTTTCAGATGTCAAACCCTTATCTCTTTAAATAAAGCTAAGTTCCTGGCCTTAACATTAAATTATATCTGTTTTATTTCTTCTTAAAATTTACATGTCTAAGGCAAGCACCCTTTGTTTTCTTGGAAAGAATATAAGATCCAGAAAGTAATAAAGGCACTATTTCACGATTTCCTTTTGTCAAGAAGTCATATAATGTATTATTACTGCCGATGAGTCTTGGAGCTATGCTTACGAACTGGAAACAGACGATAAATCGTCCAAATATTGTGTCAAAAGGGAGCCGAAGCCGAAAAACCACATGAAAGTAGGTAAGAAATAGTTTATGTTCATAGTTTTCTTCGATTTTCGAGGTGTGGCACAATTGTATTGGGTACATAGGGGATTCCTTTGATGGAGACGACATATATTTTGAAGACTAAATTCAGAATTTTAAAATTGTTAAAAAAGTCGTACTATTTTTTGCTCATAGTGGTATGATAATATCTTCAGAGTAGTTTGAAATTAAAGCTCTCCTATCGGATTTATGTAGTTAATTACAAAATCACAGTTTAGTTTTAGAGAATTTATATTTTATTTTCCTTGAGTGTGTGTGAGTGTGCGGGACACTAAGCTTGTTGTGCTAATGAAATCTCTCCACTTTTCTAATTAATGATCATTCCGAGTGTTTTAAATTCTGCAAACATTAAGATAATCAGCAAAAACGAAAGATACATAAAACTTTTACTGCGAGTTTACGCATTTCATGAGATAAATACGCTTACACACACACACAGGCACAAATACAATCACACAAAAAGATATATTTTCAACATTTACACATCTCTAATTTGACCGATGTTTTATGTCTGGTGGTAAAGTTTACAAGCGCAGTGCCGCAGGCGAGCGGTCACACACACACACATACATATACATGTACGCATAGAAGCATTATGTGCATATTCCTATATGGCAGAGCTGTGGTCAATTAAAAATAAATGAAAATTGTTTGTGCTCGGGATAAAAATGTGCAAATCCATGACAGTTTGTCTATATCTCTGCCAAAGTTGTTGTGCACACATTCACACAAACATGTGTGCGGATGAATTAGTATGCGTGCGCGTTTAGCTTAGTGTCGCTAATGCTAGGACACATCATTAAAAACTGCCACACGCTGCTGCTGACAGATGTCAGCGCAGTTGGACCAACTAAATTATGGCATAAAGTGCGGATAATTACGGGCAGCGATAATTCGGTCAAAAGCGGATGAACATTTCTCGTTAATTATATGCGAGTGCATGTGTACCCAGTAAATATTTCGGCATAAAGCGGTTATTTTGAGATAATGAACTATAAACTTGATTTCTAAATTACAATTAAGGTAAAGATATCATATAATCGCTGATATAATGATTTTTCATTGAGGTTTTTTTATAACAGAGGAAGATTTTTTTATTTTCATGCAAAAAAAAAGTAATAAGAAATGAAAGAAACACAGACTAGACTGGTTTTGGTAAGCTTATAATGCAAAGCATTTTTGAGCACCGTTGCCAGCTGCAAATTTTTTTTTTATTACATTAAACTCTGAAATAAATAAATTTGTTTATTTATATGAATAAATGATATTTAAGGCTAAAAAGGAAAAGGAAAGAATTTTCAGGAATGTTGCCACCTTTTTGTGATAAAAATTAAGTTACTTTAATAGCTATACTTACAGTAAAATTATCAAAATAATTTTTATTATTTTAATGTTGTAATATTTTTGAACAGAGCTGCCACCTGTTTGAAAAATTGTGTGAAATTTATTTATAAAATAAATAAAGTTTAAATAGTGGTATCAACTTAATGGCATTTTGTGAAATCACTTGTAAAAATATTACATTATCATTTCATGTCATACTTTCCAAAGAGATCAATAAGATTTTCACTCTTCGCTCGCTTAATTTTTTCTATTTCTGTATCTATATGTATCCTCTGAAAAGGGAAGCGAGATACATTTGCAGACAAAACAGGGGACCGGCAACCGTGAGTACGACGAGCTTGACAATCTGCCGACAGAGGTAATGCTCGAAAATTCAAAAAAAAGATGCGGCGATTAACAGAAGGCTTCAAGACCGAAGCATACTCTTATTGAGCCTCCAGAGATGATCTTGACCTGAGGCCCAGAGCATACCAAAATTATGGAGAGAACGTGGGATTAGCCTCTTCGACATCGTCGATGATATTAATATCATTGGCCTCAGCAACGTCGTCGTTAGTACTACCTTCTCCAGACTTGATAAGGAAGCGAAGCAAATGGGTCTGGTTGTGAACGAAGGGAAGACGCACTATCTCCCGTCATTAATAAAACAGTCGTCGCATTCGCTTGGCTCCCACGTCACTGTTGACAGTCATAACTTTGAAGTCATACATTTGATCCAGCATTAACACCAATAAGAATGTTAGCCTCATAATCCAACGCAGAATAACTCCTGCGAACAGGTGACACTTCGAACTGAGTAAGCAATTGAGAAGTAAAGTCCTCTCTCGACGAATAAAAACCAAACTCTATAAGTCACTCATTATTCTCGTACTGCTATATGGTGCAGAGGCATTATGAGTTTTCGAGATAAAGGTTCTGTGGAAGATTTGTTGTCCTTTGTGCATTGATCACGGTGAATAAATCATTCGATAAAACGATGAGCTCTATGAGATATACGACGACCTTGACATAGTTATTTCAGCAAATCAAAAACAGCGGCTACGTGGATAGGTGATATGGCCCGAATGGACAAAAGCACTCCAGCTCAGAAAGTTTTCGATGCAGTAAATGCCAAAGAAGTTCTTTCGAATGATAATAAACATTACCCATCAGATTTGAAGTTTCAGTGCTTGTTTTTTTTTTTTGAAGCTGGGAACCTCGAAATGGATCACATTTCTTTTATTACAGAACACTACTTAATTACCAACATGTGATATAATTTAGCTCAAATGCTTGTTGGGAAGTGTTCACAAACACTCAAACCCACATAAAAATAAATGCTAATGTGCCAAATTGCGTATGACATACCAAATTACAGTTTTTCTATGCTATCACAACGTTTTTGTTGCAAAATGTATGTAAAACATACTGAAACTCTATTAAAGCGAATGAGTGCAGAAAAAACGTATAACGAACATATAATTTTTAATGCCACATGGTTTTAATGGGCAACCACAAAACGACCAACAGCGTTAATGATTATGAAAATAAATTATTTGCGTCAATTTGAAACTACCAACTAATGGCCTTAGGGCGTCTGCCGTTAAGTATTTTCCATTAAAAAGCGCATTAAATAATTTAAGTCGACAAAGAAATTATATATTCATGGTAAAGTGGAAGTTTTTATAGGATACAATGTAAAGGAAACGGTCATTTTGAAACAAAAATGTAAAAATATATTCAATAACGAAGAGTTTTCGGCAAAATTCAATTTAAAAATTCTTCAGAAATTCGGGAAGCAGCTCGAACAAATATTTTTAAGTTGTAAGTGAATTTTGTTGTTGTAGAAATATGCTTGAAACGTTCGATACGAGTATTTTTTGAGTAAAGTATAAAATTTTTGAATGAAATTTTATTAAAATATTTTCTTTTTTTCATTTTTAATGTATGTTCTATTTATTTAATATCTTATAAGATATTACTGATTAATTATATTTTCAATTAATATAGAAAATTAGCAACGAAAAAATCATACTAAAAAATATGTAAAATAAATTCCTAAAAAATCCTTAAAATCACAATCTTAGTTCATATTTTTGCCTACAGCAATCAGCAAGTTTAATGAATATTCACTTGTTTTAGCAACACATCTTTAACTACAGTTACAACGAAACAATATCTTCAGCTCTCCCGCTCACTTCAATTCAGTGTCAAGGGCAGTGCGGCAATGAGTCCCTGGCGTTGTCCAGACAACCTTCTAACCTGGCAAATGAAGATAACTAACGGCGTTTGAAGTTTCCGCTCTTCGTGTAGGCTTCCTCTTATGTCTCATTGCACATACATACATATACATATACATACATATGTATATATAAATATATATCTACATATATATAAATATATACCTACATATATATAATATATATATATACATATGATATGCACCTACCTTGCCTTGTGTACTGGAAATACTTTGTCTAAAAATCGAATAATTCGCCGGCTAAGTCGCTTAAGGATGCCTGGCAGCAGCTTGTCCTGAGACAGCTTAGTTGTAAATATGCCATCATCAGAGTAACGATTGCCGCACGCACGTTGCCTCGTCTGACTGCTTTGCGCGTTAAGTATAAAAGTTTTAATGGCTGTTGTGCCGCGTATTGTCATGCTAACATACAAAGACACCCCACTCGCCTACACAAACACACATACACACATATATATACCCCATACACTTGGATGGCGTATATAAAACGATAAAACGCTGCTGGCCCAGGCCCTATTGGCACAGGCGGACGCAGTTGCTGTAATTGTTGTGGGGTTTAGGTGGAATACTGATATGTATATATGTGTGTTTGTGCGCAGTATTGACTCTGGATGAGATTATTGTGTGAAACTTTTTAATTTGTTCATGAGTCTTACAAAATGAATTATCAGTGCCTCAAGTTGGTAGAGTTTGTGCTGAAGGCAATGCTATTGCACAGTGTGTTGAGTTTATGGAATTTGTGAAATTTTTAAGGAATAAAACTGAAATAATAATGGAAAAAGTAAAATAGATATAAAATTTATTAAATTTTATTAATTTTTTAAATAAAATCAGGTTTTTTTTATAAAAAAAAAAATTAATTAAACTTTTCTAAAGTTGTGATGAAATTTTTAAACAATGAAATTAAACTGATGATAAAATTAATAAAAAAAGATATAATTAAAAAAAAAAAAAAATATTTGTTTTGATTTGTTGCACAGTGGATGATTATGAAAATTGCGAAAGTCTTAAAACATAAAATATATGCATTTTTTATGCATTATGAAAAAAATCATATTATATTGAAATTTTTATAAATAAAATTGTATAAAAAAACAATTGAAAAAAATTTATTTTGAGTTCTTGTACAGTGTGTTGAGTGCATGAAGTTTTTTTTATAAAAAAATAAAAAAATTTAAATTTTGCTATTTAAAAGATGCACAGTGTCAGTGAGAAAATTGCGACATTTTTAATAAATAAAATATTAAGAAATAGTATAAAAATAATTTTTTCTGTATTATGCAAAAAATTTTATTATAAATTTTATAAATAAAATTGAGTGAAAAATGGTTTTTATAAAAAATTATTATAAAAAATATTTATACAAAAATTGGGCGAAAAATAGTTGTTATAAGAAAAATGTATAAAAAATTATTTTAAAAAAATTAATTATTTTTTTTCTTTGCACAGTGGGTTGATTGTATGAAATTTTATATAAAACAAATAGGAAAAATATAATTTTGCCATAATTAAAAAAAATTAATTAATTAAATTTTGATGCACAGTGGGTTGAGTGTATGAAAATTTGCGAAATTTTTAAAACATAAAATATTCAAAAATAGTGTAAAAATATTTTTTTCCGAAGTATAATAAAATAACATAACATTTTTATAATTAAAATTTTATTAAAAAAAAATAATCAAAATAAAAAAATGGAAAAATATAAGTTTGCTATAATTTAAAAAATATATATCTTTACTTTGTGTTGTTGCACAGTGTGTTGAGTGTATGAAAATTGCGAAGTTTTCAACACTTAAAATGTTGGGAAATTGTATTAAAATATTTTTGTGCGAATAATGAATAAAAGGATTTCATCAATAAAATTTTATAAAAAAAAATTATAAAAAGTAAAAAAATAAAATTTGTTATAAATAAAAGTGAAAAATATTTTGAGTTTGTTGTGTGTTATTTAGTTTGCTAGATATGAAAATAGTGTCAAAATAATACAGAAACATTATGACTTAAACTGAAAAATATAAAAATGTTTGTATTATGTTTTTAAGTAAAATTAAATTTTAATAAAAGCACCAAAAGACTGTACGATTCTACAAAAATAGATTATGAAAATGATGAAAATTTTCAAAGATGACATAGATATTAATTACAAATATTTTGCCTGTGTTGTGGTGAATACTGAACTCAACGCACTATAATCCCTTAAGAAACGAAATTTATGATAAATTGCTTTGAAAATCCATAAACTAAACTTCTTCTTGTTATAAACAAAATATACCATATTTTTTAAGCATTTCGTTGCACTGTGCATCGCAACTTAGTCGACCTTGCTGCCGAAAGTGTTGCTACAGTTGACAGACATACACACTTAGCAGCTGAAATCAGCCAGCTTAACGTGTTGCATGCAATGTGTGCGCCAACGCGTTTGCCTCACTTTCGAAAGCTCATTAAATTGTCTTTAAATTCAATTTAAACTTTCTACCAAGAGCAATTGATTAGAGTGGAGCATAACTGCCGCTCCGTCAGCGACTACAGCAGCAACACAACACAGGTGCACACGTTGCCAAGAAATCGCAAGACAAATGTCGCGCAAAACATTACGCAAGTCAATGATTTTCTAAAAAACTTACAATTAAACGGATTTCACGCTTGAACTCATCGCATGAATGGCGACAAGCAAATGCTCTTGCTCCCTGCCACTCACGACTAAGCGCAGTTTGTTGCTTTCGCTGTTTTCTTCGCAGCACTCATCATGCCACTTCATATGTATCAAGTGCGACGCTGAATGCCACATGAAAGAAAATTGGTCGTATATTTAAAAGACGGCCGTAAATCTTAGTGCGACTGAAGCGTACAGTTCAACCCATAAAGTCGTCAAGTCACCAAGTCACTGAGTCGCCAAGTCTTTGTCGTGGTTTGCAAGAGAGCGGGGCGTGACCAGAGGCGGCAATTGAGGTGTCGAG